>CAKNYM010052622.1:170404-267948 GCA_932195095.1 Andricus curvator | reverse complement strand
AAGGTATTAGATTTGTGTAAAATTTGACCCCCCCCCCCACAGTTTTTATCAAATGTCCACGTTTTGAGACCCTCTGAACCCGAAAAAACAGATTTTTAAGAATGTGTCTGTCTTTTGAAAAAATCAATCTATTAGATTGGCCTTTGGTACACTCCTTAAGTGTCAGAAACTGAAGATCAATTCCGTTAGCCAGCTATTTTGGTTGAAAATTCAAAAAGGTTTTTTTTTTTTTTTTTTTTTTTTTTTTTTTTTTAAAAATTTTGAGTCCATTTTTTTCAAGATTAAAAGAAGGAAATCGTTACTTTTTGAAAGCCCTACAAGATTATCATAACAACTTTTTGAATTTGCTTGAAAAATTAAAAATTCAAAGTTCGATCGCACAAAAATATGAAAAAATCAAAAATTGCATTTCTTGGTCAAACTATGCAAGGTACGAGAAAAGATAAATAGACAAAAATTGTGCACCCAAAAAAGATCTACAAATTTTTTATGAAATACTTTTTGATAGGACGCGTAGTTTTTATTTTATTCATGAAGAACAACATTTGAAATAAAAAATTTTAATTCTTGGACAAACGACACAAGCTAAGAAAAAAATAAGTAGACAAAATTTGTTCACCGCAAGAAGAGCTATAAATTTGTATTCAATCGTTTTTTAGTAGGATAAATAGTTTTTGCTTTAATCGTAAAAAATGAAATGAAAAATAAATAAATTAAATTTTGGTAAAAATGACGCAAAGTAATAAAAAAGATGAATAAACAAAAATTGTGCATTTAAAAAAGATCTGAAAATTTGTTAGCAATCATTTTCTGACAGGACGCGTCGTTTTTGTTTCAATTGTGAAAAATAAAATTAAAAATAAAAGAATCAAATTTATAGCCAAACGACACAAGCTATAAAGAGAAATTAATTGAAAAAAGTTTCTCACCCAAAAGCGAGCTACAAAATTTTTTTTGTATTCGTTAAAGCCAAAGGAGCTTTAACAAAAGAGAATTCACAATCACTATTCACAATCATTTGTGCACAAATTTGAATTAAAATATATTGCGCATTACTTCGGACAAATTGTTATTTGCATAATTCTAATAAATGATATTAAATTTAAAATATATTATTATATTGATATATTCACCAATCGAATTAAGAATAACAACTAATGCTAAAACGAGAGTAGAAAGTATCTTCATTTTTGCTGAATGACGAAAAACTGACTAGTGTATTAACGAAGAATTTGGTTAACAGTGCATCTTTTTTTTTCTGGTACCTTGTTAAAACACATATTCTATGCTATAATTCTTATCTCATTTATTACGTATGTGTTGACTTTGTCCTTGTGAGATGATTAAATTTCAGTACTCAGTCTAATGAACGAAATTTTCTTATATCAACCATGCTTCGTTTGTAAAAATAAAGCGATATTTTTTTTTATTATGTATCTAAGAATTGGATAAAAATTAATATAAATAATAACAATTATGATTTTCGCCTGAAAATTTTTTTATTATCAGTCAAATTCTTAATATAGATATCTCAGTATTGCTTCAAAAACAAAAATAAATTTTTTTCTCCCCCTGTTAACAAATATTTTTCCAGGTCAATAATATTTTACAAAATTTAATTTATGAATTTATCAATAGTTATATCTCCATCCAAACAGATTAAATGTTTATAAAAGAAAACGACGAAAAATTGAATAGCTAAATTTTTAGTTGAAAAAATTAATTTTCAATAAAAAAGTTACTAATTTTCTAACAAAAGGATGAAATTTAAATCAAAGAAGAAGAATTTTTAACAAAATATATGAATTTTCAACCAAATATTTTAATTTTTAATAGAATTTTCAACCTAATAGTTGCATTTTTAACCAAAAAGGTTATACTGCTACCACAAAAAAAATTTCAACAAAATAAATGAATATTCAACTAAAAAAGATCAATTTCTGACAAAAATAGAATAGTTTGATTTTAAGTTCAAGAAATAAGTTTTTTAAGCAAATAAAATTAATTTTTAACGAAATAATTCAATTTTGAAACAAACAGATGAATTTTCAACCAAGAAGATTGAATTTCTATAAAAAAATTTTCGACGAAAAATGGAATAGTTTAATTTTTAGATAGAGAAATGAATTTTTAAACAAATAAAATATATTTACAGCGACATAATGTAATTTTCAACCAAACAAATGAATTTTCCAAAGAAAAATTAATTTTCATTAAAAAAAAACTAATTTTGAACCAAAAAAATTCATTTTCTGCCTTAAAAGAATAATTTTTAATAAAGTATATGAATTTTCAACCAAGTAGTTGAATTTTCAGCTGAAGAAGATAAATGTTCAACCAAACATAGAATAGTTACATTTTCAGTTGAAAAACTAATTTTAAAAAATGTTAACAAAATAGTTGAATTTTGAAAAAAAGATTTTTCAACTAAAATGATGAATTATGAACAAAATAACTGAATTATTATTTATAAAAAGTAAAATCAAAATATTTATTTATTTTTCACCCTGAAGGACCCTAAGGCTTAATTTTTTAAAATTTAAACGCTCAATATATAAATAATTGTTAAACTCTTGTGCAATTCAAAGACTCAAAAAAATACGTAAATCTATGCTTCCATTCTCAATTATCTAAATTTAAAAATGAATCAACGAATTCAGAGATTTTCAAAATTACATCGTTTTAAGCAATTATAAGTTAGAAACATTAAGAATGGAGAGATTAAATTTTTTTAAACTGAATAGTTTTTGAACTAGAAGTAAAATTATTTTAATTTTAGGTTCTTACAAATTTATAATTGTTCAATTGTTATTCATAAATCAAAAACTGTTTTGAAATCTATTATAAATATTCTCTTGAAATTATTATTTTTCAAAATAAAAAGTCATTCGAAACTTTTCCAGGAAAATTTTTGTATTATTTGAAACCTCTCAAAATCCTTAAAAAGTTTCAAAATTTTATTTCGAAATGTTGAAGAATCTACATTTTGTTTTAAAATTTTTGGAACGTTTCAAAATTTTTCAAATGTTTAAATCTTTGAAAATTAAAAAAATCACTTAAAATGTTCCAAATTATTTTTTGATAATTTTGGATGTCTTTTGAAATCTTTTTTAATATTCTGTTAAATTTGATTTTTCGAGATGAAAAGTCATTTTAAGTTTTCTCAGGAATCTTAAGACAAATTTTGTTACTATCGTAAAACCTTTATTCCCTTTAATTCATACTTCCATGCATAAATCACATGACACTTGTAAATAAATATAACCTAATCTAATCAGAAAGTGTTATAATGCTGAGAAAAAAAATTGGATGTCAAATTCTAAGAATGATTACACAAAAAATATCAGTCACTTTTAACATAAATTACAGAAATATAATATGTAAATTACCTCGTACAGTGTAAAATCACATGCACGTAACCTGCTGCTTTCTCCATGCCTCATGTATAAATAATATTAACAAATTGTGATTTTTCATTTTTCTGTAATTTTACAGAATAGCTGATACAGTACAAGTCCGATAAGTTGCCGTCCGATAAGTTGCCGTCCGATAAGTGCACACTCCCCTTAAGACGTCATCACACGCACGGCACGCACACTAATTGGGGTTCTCCTACTACGTGTGCTAGTTTGCTTATGATTTGCGAATCATTCTTACGCATGCGCGCACCTAATATCGTGCTACTAGAGGGGGCGTCCGTGAACTCCGAAATTCCTTGAATTTTACGCCCATACAGCCCGAAATGAGAAACTTATCGGACTTCTACTGTATTTTGTAAACAATTTTTCGGTGTAGAATTTGAAAATGTCCTTGTTTTGGGGAAGATAAATCGGAGACTTTCTGCGTAAAATACAAAAATTATTTTCCACTAAGGATTCGTCATGTGCTTTACTTCATCTTCTAGAGTTTATTTCTTCTTCTTAGTGCTTACTTCTCTTTTTTAGTCTCCTTATTCTTAACTAAAAATAATTTCACAGTGCTAATCAACATATTATTTTAAAACAGGATTCATAAACTTCTTACATTGTTTATAACCCAGATGCTCTGCTTCAGTTTCAAATAGGTTTCTAATAGGTTTCTAATAGGTTTCTAATAGGTTTCTAATAGGCCGGTAATGACCTACGACTATTCCAATAGAATTAAGTTTATATTCTTTATTGAATTAATAAAGAATGCAGGATTGCGCTTTACACGAGTTTTATGCGTTTTATTTGAAAATTTTTTCTGATTGGAAAGTTGGGACCAACTGGAGTGTCGTCGATTTCTCCTGTGGTCAGTGGGGTGATAGCGCCACTTTCCATGTTTATTTTTCCCCGTCTTCTCTGATTTAAATTAGCATCATGGATTTATATTCCAGCAAGAGAATTAGGACTCTCCAATATTGCAAAGACGTCACCGATGGACGTTGACATAATAATTTGTTCTTGGGTTGGCAGAGACTTGTCAGAAGAACAATGTCCAAGAGGAGGAGACCTAGACCTGGACCTCACAGGATTAGGAGACCTGCCAAGAGAATAAGAAGTTCCGGTAGAAGGGAAAGCAGAAATATCGCCACTATTAGAAAAAAATTTGGACTGTGAACTTAACTCTGCAACAAGAAGCAGAGAATTACATTTTTCTAAAGTATGTGAGGCAAGATGGAATGCGCATTCCGGATTTGTCGAAATTTCGAAATCAGTCATTCGATTAAAGGAATTTAAAATCTTAAATGAGGTCGGAGTTTGAACCTAAATTTTCAACCCTAGCGAAAGATGGTTGCCACTGTCCCGGTCTACCCTACTTTTCAAATGTAGTCTACAATTCTTTTCTTACAATCATCAATACATTTTATTGCTTTTGCAATTAATTTTTCAGTTCAATAGAATCGACGAATGAAAAAGTCTGAATGCAAAACGCTTTGCAAGCGTGTGGGACAGGGGGGTCAAAAGGACCTCGGCCTGCATGCGTGTGGATATGAATGAAAGGATCCCTATAAACGGGCTCTCCTAGGTGAGAGGAAAAGACTCCCTATAAACGGACTCTCCTGGTATGCGTGATTACGGTATGGTAGTTGTTGAAAGAGCCTAGCTTACACGAGCCTTCTGGATCCCTGGGTCGAGGATCCTCCCGGACCGATTTTCAGTTTTGAAATCGGGACAGGAATGACCTGCGGCCCGCATAGCGTCTAAGAAACAGCCCTCCGTTTGTTATGGTGGTCTGCAAGCGGATATTTGAACATTGAGTGTCTCACTCAATGTGACCACCTCCCTAAGCCATGGGTGTAGAGCGATCGTGCTCGTGGCACTTTGGCACCTCGGGGTTACGAAGGTGTCCTAACGGCCTCTCGGGGACACCGGACGACCTCCCCGAGTAATTAGTCTTACCCCTGCATGCAGGGCTCTGCAGGGGCGGACGTTTTATTTCCCTAGCTTCTCGTGGGATCAATATGGAAACGCAACAAACAAAAAACGAAAAAGGAGGAGTAAGGGTGGTGGCGAAGGGGGTGTGGGGTTGGGCCTTAATGGGTCGAACATAGTCCTTTCCCTCTTATCTGTCTCTCCGGCAAGCCAAATTCAGGTGACGGCTGCGCCCCCAGCTCCCTCGGGAGCTGGGGGTTTGACGGGCCCCCTGTACTAGGCTATGGTAATGTTAGAGGCTAATCAGTCCCCTAAAAAGAGGAGACGCATCAACGGTTCCCTGAAAAGGAGACTGAAGAGACAAGCGCAGCAGGCTAGTAGAGTAGTTGCGGAAGCTGGAACGCCGGCAGCTAAAGGGCCGACATCCAGCACTGCGGCCCAGAAGAGCGGAAGGGGCTCAGAGGGCACCCCACCGGGGATGGCTGAG
Source organism: Andricus curvator (assembly GCA_932195095.1). NCBI lineage: Eukaryota > Metazoa > Arthropoda > Insecta > Hymenoptera > Cynipidae > Andricus > Andricus curvator. The sequence continues at coordinate 262,125 of CAKNYM010052622.1, read as the reverse complement.
ACTCTTAAGAGGCACAAGGCGGCCCAGCATCCGACGAACAGAGAGTCTTCGGGAGCTGGACTGACGGCCGCTCAGAGGATTAACCCCCTGACGATGGTGGTGACCGACACCAACTACCCGGACTCGTTGCTCACTACGGAGCAGTACGAGATTCTCAGAGAGTCTACCTGGAGGGCGCTCTAAAGAGTGTCCCCAGATCAATGGCCAAGATTCGTGAACTCCTTCTGCAGAGGAGGGGTCTTCGTTTTTGTGGCAGTCGACCTAACGGCTAAGGCTTAGCTACTCAAAGCAGTGGTCAAGACTGAGTCGTAGGAAGGCGCATCTCTTCAGGCGGGTGGGGTTGAATTGCTCCAGAAGATGGTGAAGGCTGCGGCGTGATTCCCGGGTAAACTGGAAGACCCGTTCGAGGTGCTCCGTCGGTTGGAGAAATGCAACCCCTCACTTAGGACAGCGTCCTGGCGAATCGTCAGGCACGATAGGCCTCAGGAACAGGACACAGTAGGAGGCACTAGACATCTTCTAGTTGTGCATATTCCTGAGTCCCAGACAAGGGCTCTTGCGGCACTCAACAACAGGCCCTTCTATCACTTTGGACAGGTCAACTTTAGGGTTGCCGGCCAGGGACAGGAGGAGCCTGCTGAGACACAGGAAGATCGGGAGCAGACCTCAATGACTGGAATACCTAATCACCACTGATTTAGATATTCTTAATACGGGGAACACCCCGACGTTCCGTAAATCGGTCAGGGAGGAAGTCATTGACATCACTCTCTGTACCAGTGGTTTTAGGGATAATATCAAGAAGTGGAGAGATTCAGATGAACCCACTCTCTCAGATCACTCACAGATAGAGTTCTTGTTGGAATCCGTTGTACCCGCTGGCCCTAAATATGTCAGTAATCCAAGAAGACCGGACTGGGATCAGTTTCCCACTGAAGTAAGACGTGCACTTGCAGAGGTTCCCAGGTCTATTCGAGACGTGGATAGCCTGGATATGGCAGCCAGAACTTTCACGGAGGCCATCCAGGCTACTTATGAGAGTAATTGTCGACCTACAAGAGTCCGAAAGGCCGGAGAGACGCACTGGTGGAATGGAAAACTCGAAGAGCTTCGCAGGGAAACCAGAGAGAGGTTCAGACGTGCCAGTACTGGCAAAACGAAGGAACTATGGACGTCATTCACAACGATGAGGGACGTATACAGGGGTGCAATACGTAAGGCAAAGCAAGAGAGCTGGACCAACTTTTGCACAGACATCGAGAAAGGAGCAGAGGCGGCTAAACTGGATAAGCTGCTTTCTCGGAATCCAGACGCTATTCTCGGCACTCTGAAACTGCCCGTCGGGGGGTACTCGGAGTCATATGGGGATACCTTGGCTCACCTGATCAAGGCACATTTCCCAGGCTTTTCAAGGTTTGGAGAGAAGGGGACGGCACCTCAGAGGCAAACAAAGTCGCCTGCGGCCCAACTGGGCCCGAAACGGCAGCTAGCCAACGAGATTGTCATCCCTGCCAGGGTCAGGTGGGCCCTGAAGTCATTTAGTCCTTACAAGTCTCCCGGCCCAGATGGCATATATCCAGTCCTCTTACAGAGCGCTAGAGATATCATCATAGGACTAAGGGTGATGCCACTTTACGTGGAACCATTGACTCAAGATGTCCGCAGGGAGGAGTTTTATCGCCCTTGCTGTGGTGCCTAGTAGTGGATGAACTGCTTCATCTACTCTCGAGTCAGGGCCACCACGTCATAGGCTATGCGGACGATATACTGGTTATCGTGCGCGGCCAACACCTGGATGCGCTCTTCGGAGTAATGCAGCAAGCACTGATAATAGTGGATTCATGGTGCAAGAAAACTGAATTATCGGTTAATCCGAGTAAGACCGACGCAGTCGTTTCCACCAGAAGGTACAAGTGGGGAACCACGAGTACATTGAAATTTGGAGGACAACAACTGAAAATCAAAGAACGAGCTAAATATCTAGGAGTCATTCTGGATAAGAAGCTGTTATGTAACGAGCACCTGGAAAAAAAGTGCAAGAAGCTAGTAGCGACTCTATGGCTCAGTAGGAGAGTCATAGGGAAAAGCTTGGGCTTGAAACCGGAGACACTGATGTGGATCTACATAGCGATCTTGCGACCCGGGCTAACCTATGCGGCAGTGGTCTGGTGGAGCAGGATCGAGTTGTCCACTGTGAAGACTCGACTGGAAAGAATCAGGGGACTGATTCTAAGAGGTGGCACTGGAGCCTCAAAGTCGACACCCACGATTGCACTAGGGGCACTAAAAGGTTTAGAGCCCCTCCTTCTTACCATCAAGGCCGTGGCTGCGAAGGCGGTCTGGAGGCTAAATCCGGTAAATGACAGAAGGATATCGACAGAAGTGAAGATCCCAGTCGACATAGCGAGAAGGCCGACCCTGAACATGCCCAGGGACAAAATAGTCACTCGCCACCTCTTCGACAAGAAGTATCGAGTTAGCCTATCCACGAAGGAGGAATGGGCTAACGGCGACGCAAACCTGCCCAGTGATGGGGAGAACTGGTTTACAGATGGCTCCAGGAACAAGGAGAATGCAGGAGCCGGCGTATATCGTAGAAGGAATGGAATGGGCTTCACAATTAAGATGGGGTCCTACGCCACAGTTCTACAATCTGAGATTATGGCCATACTCCAGTGCGGCTACAAGGCAAAAGAGTACGACAATAAAAGAAACATCCGTATCTGCTCAGACAGCAGGGCTGCTATAATGGCCTTGAATGGAACAACGGCCACGTCGCTATTAGTATGGGAATGCTTCGAGGCACTAAATATGTTAGCGACGGATAACCGAGTCACTCTGCTATGGATCCCTGGATACAGCGGTATCAAGGGCAATGAGATATCGGATAGGCTAGCCAAGCTAGCAACAAGGAGAAATTCTACTGGACGCGAGCCAGTTGTAGGTATTTCCAGCAGGTCAGTCACTGAAGAAATCAACAGTTGGCTGGCTGAGGAACATCCGAATGAGTGGGATTTGGTCGCTGGCTGCAGACAGGCCAAAACACTCTTGGGCTCAAAGCTTAACTCTAACCGACCAAGGGAAATACTCAAGCTCGGGGGGAACGAAATCAAAGTCCTAACAGAAATGTATATAGGACATGGGAACCAAAGATATCACAGCCAGAAGATAGGGCTTGCAGAAAGTCCCCTCTGTCGTCTGTGCGGAAAGGATAATGAGACATCTACTCATATCCTTTGTCACTGCCCTGCGGTTACAGGGAAACGTCTAAAACTCACAGCCAATTATTGCATTTGTGAGTCAGAGATATCAGCCAACAGAGTGGCGGCGGTCCTCTCTCTATGGAGAGGGCTGTGGGGCCTTGCTTAGGTTCACAAGGGGACGCAACAAGATTACCCAAGCGTCAGGGGCTGTTATGGTCTCAACCCAGAACTAATAATAATAATACTTCGGAAAAATTGTTATTTGCGTAATTCTAATAAATGATGTTAAATTAAAAATATATTATTATATTGATATATTCACAAATCGAATTATGAATAACCGCTAATGCTAAAACAAGAGTAGAAAGGATCTTCATTTTTGCTGAATGACGAAAAAATGACTATTGTATTAACGAAGAATTTGGTTAACAGTGCATCTGTTGTTTTTTTTCTGGTACCTTGTTAAAACACATATTCTATGCTATAATTCTTATCTCATTTATTACGTATGTCTTGACTTTGTTCTTGTGAGATGATTCTATTTCAGTACTCAGTATAATGAACGAAATGTTCCTAAATCAACCATGCTTCGTTTGTTTGAAAGAGTAAGAGGATGGTTTTGGTTGACTTTTCTTCATCTTCCTCATGTATGTTGTTGATATATTAGGCCGGTAATGACCTACGACTATTCCAATAGAATTCGGTTTATATTCTTTATTGAATTAATAGTGCATGCAGGATTGCGCTTTACACGAGTTTTATGCGTTTTATTTGAAAATTTTTTCTGATTGGAAAGTTGGGACCAACTGGAGTGTCGTCGATTTCTCCTGTGGTCAGTGGGGTGATAGTGCCACTTTCCATGTTTATTTTTCCCCGTCTTCTCTGATTAAAATTAGCATCATGGATGTATATTCCAGCAAGAGAATTAGGACTCTCCAATATTGCAAAGACGTCACCGATGGACGTTGACATAATAATTTGTTCTTGGGTTGGCAGAGGCTCGTATTTACTATGTCCTGCTCTCAGTTTAAGTCGAGTATCGGCAGGGAAAGTGAATCTTCGAAATTCGAATATCCTTCTTGAAGCCGTTTTGCGAATCAGCCGAATAAATGGAAGTTGATCAAGTTTATTTCCAGGCCCGCTATTGGCAGGAAGTCTGCTGGGTGGACTTATGCACCTGGTAGGATAAAGAGGCCTTGAAGAAGACTTTTCAGAAGAACAATGTCGGAGAGGAGGAGACCTAGACCTGAGCCTCACAGGAGGAGGAGACCTGCCAAGAGAATCAGAATTTCCGGTAGAAGGAACAGCGGAAATATCGCCACTATTAGAAAAAGATTCGGACTGTGAACTTAACTCTGCAACAAGAAGCAAAGAATTACATTTTTTTAAAGTATGTAAGGCAAGATAGAATGCGCATTCCGGAAAATTTGTCGGAATTTCGAAAGAAATTTAAAATCTTAAATGAGTATGTAATTGAATTTCAAAAAGAACATTATTGAGATTATATACTATAGTCCTCATCTCATGAGTAACGTATGCCTCGAACTTGTCCTTGTGAGAGATTTGCATTTTATAATTCAGACTAAGGAATACAATGTTTGATAAAAATTTTGCGACAATCTTTTCGAAGAGTGTCTGATAAGATAAGAAGAAATTCGTTTGATTAAGGTATTATATATTATAATATGTATTACATCATTATAAAGGATTTCTTAAGATTTGAAAGGGTTTTATAGTGCTGTAAAAATCAAGAGGGATTTCAAAATAATTCAAAGATATAACTCTGTTTCCAGGGATTTGTAAGTATGTTCACGGATATAAATTAAAAAATATTGCGCAATACTTAGGACACATTGTTATTTGCGTAATTCTAAAAAATGTTTTGAAATTAACGCTATATCATATTATTATATTCACCAATCGAATTGAGGATAACTGCCAATGACAGGACGAGAATGGAAAGGATCTTCATTTTTTTCTGAATGAGAAAAAACTGATTACTGTATTAACGAAGAATTCGGTTAAAAGTGTATCTAATTTTTTCTGGTACCTTATTACGTCACATGTTCTATACAATAATTCTTATCTCATTTATGACATATGCCTCGAGCTTTTCATTGTGAGATGTTTGAATTTCAGTTATCAGTATAATCAACGAAATTTGCATATCTCAACTATGCTTCGTATGTGAAAATAAAGCGATTATTTTTTATCACGCATCTATAAAAATTAATAAAAATTAATTTAAATAATACCAACTATAAGTTTGACTTTCTATAATATTTCTCTAAAAAACGGGTGTGTCTCAAAAATATCGAAAGCATTGTTGTCGCTTTTCCTCAATGCCGATTGGGTTTTCGAACAAACTGATGAATCTTCAATAAAAAAATTAATTCTCAACAAACAGTTTAATAGTTCATATTTTATCCAAAAAAAATTTTCATTTTCAAAAAAAAACTGTTCATTTAATCTGAAAAATACGAACTTTCAAACAAATTGGTTAAACGTTTAATCTATCTAAGCGAATAAGAAGAAGTATTGGATAGATAGACAGAGAGAGAGAGAGTATGAACGTTTCGAAACAAAAAGACCTGTCACTGAAGCACAATCGGATCGTCTCTGTCTATCTCACGTGGTAGAAAGAGAGATTCGATCGACTTCAAGCATCGGAGTCCCAACCTCCAACTGTCAAGTGTTGACGTGAGTATTGTGAAAACTGTGTTTCTCGTGGTCAGTTAATCTAACATTCATAAACGTAAGTGATTTGCTGTTAAATAACTTTTTCGTATGTGTGGTTATGAGACTGCGTAATGCATTATGCGTTATGCGCAGAAATGTGTGCTTCGCACTTGACGTATTTTGCGAGTTGTTTTGGTGCAAAAAAGTGATATGTTTTTGGATGTTGCTGTCTCTAAATGTTTTAAGCTAGCAAGAGACAGAGTATCTGAGCCTCGAGCTTTTCATTGTGAGATTTTTGAATTTCAGTTATCAGTCTGATCAACGAAATTTGCATATCTCAACGATGCTTCGTATGTGAAAATAAAGCGATTATTTTTTATCATGCATCTATAAAGATTAATAAAAATTAATTCAAATAATATCAATTATGATTTCGACGCCTCCATTCCATACTGCTCCCCGTCGCGTTTAGTCACCCTACCGCTCTAGGTCAATTTTTGATGATTTTGACTTTTTATAATCCTATATTAAAAAGCGCATGGCGCCATTTTCGATTATTTCTCGAAATAACTCGAAACAATTTGAAACTATTGTTGTCCGGAAACTCGTATTTATGATTGGTTGGAGCTGTCGTTCCTTTTTTCCGTTTAAAATAATAAGTCTGCAAACTTCAGGTCTATGAGAAATGTAAGGTTATCTAAATAATATATTCATCAATAATAATAATAATCAATGTAAGAAAGCTGTCCAGCATTTTGATATAAGAACTGTAAATTTGTAGATTTTTGAAGATTTCAAAAAAGTAAGAAGTTTTTTAAGAATTTTAAAAGGTTTCAAGATAATAAAAAATTTCTTAAAATTCCTGGGAAAATGTAAACTGATTTTTTATTTTGAAGACAAACTTTAAGAGGAGATTAACAAAGATTTCAAAAGATTTTAAATCATTTTCTAAAATTTCGAAAAAGAATGGGAAAGATTTTCAAGCAAAATCTTTCAGTTAGCGAGATTACAAAGATTTATAAAAAATGCGAGTAAGTTTAAGATATTTCGAAATTTTAAAAAGATTCATAATTAATTTAAAAGTTGAAAATATTTCAAAGGTTTTAAAAAATTGATATGCTTGAATATTTAGAAAAAAAAATTTGAAGCTTCCTAAGGATTTTGAAAGGATTCACGTTAATGAACAAATTTTCTTAGAATTGATGGAAAAATTTGAACTGATTTTTGATTTTGAAAAATTAATTTTAAGATAATATTTAAAAATATTTGAAAAGATGACAAAAGATTTTAAAAGATTACAATGATTTATAAAAGCGTCATGACAGATTCTCGAAGATTGTACGTCAATTTTTGTAATTTTTCAGAATTTTAAGTAAGTTTTTGGAAAAATTCGAATAATTTAAAAAGATATTCATAAGGTATAAAAGTTTTGGAAATAGTTAAAAAAATAATTTGAAAATGTTTCAAAAAATTTAAAACAAAATGTACATTTTTCAAGTTTTCAAAAAAAATTTCGAAGCTTTTTAAGAAGTTTGAAAGAATTCAAGAAAATAAAAAAACTTTCTAAAAATTCGTTGGAAAATTTTAAATAATTTTTTATTTTGAAAATAAATTTTAAGAGAAAATTGACAAAGATTTCAAATTATTTTCTAAAATTTCGAAAAAGAATGGGAACGATTTTCAAACAAAATCTTCCCATTAGCAAAATTTCCAAATTTTATACAAAATTTGAAAAAAAAAATTTAAAAGATTTCACGATCATAAAAAATATTTCTTACAATTTATGGGCTAATTCAGACTGATTTTTTATTTTGAAAAATTAATTTCAAGATAATGTTAAAAAAAATTTTAATTTCAAAGGATTTCCAAAATTGTCAAAACACATTCTGGAAGATTTTAAGGCAATTTTTGTAATCTTTGAGAATTTTAAGAGAATTTTTGGAAAATTTCGAATAATTTTAAAAGATATTCAGAAGGTTTAAAAGTTTTTGAAATAATTGAAAAAATAATTTGAAAATATTTCAAAAAATTTTCAAAAATATGTAAATTTGTAAGATTTCGAAAAAAGTGTTAAAGCTTTTTAAGAAGTTTGAAAGGCTTCAAGAAAATAAAAAAAACTTTTTTTAAATTCTTGGGAAAATTAGAACTGACTTTTTGTTTTGAAAATAAATTTCGAGAGAAAATTGACAAAGATTTAAAAAGATTTTCAATTATTTCCTGAAATTTCGACATAGTATGGGAAAGATTTTCAAGCAAAATCTTTCCATCAGCAAGATTGTAAAATTTTATTAAAAATTTGAAAAGGTTTCGCGATAATAAAAAATATTTCTCATAATTCATGGGATAATTACTACTGATTTTCTATTTAAAAACATTAATTTTAAGATAATACTTAATTCAAAGAATTTTAAGAGATATTTAGAAGGTTTAAAAGTCTTGACAATGGTAAAAAAATGATTTCAAGTTGGAAAAGATTTCTAAAAATTGGTAACAAAATGTAAATTTTTGAAGATTTCAAAAAAAAATTTAAAGCTTTTTAAGAAGTTTAAAAGGCTTCAAGAAAATAAAAAAATCTTTCTTAAAATTCCTGGAAAAATGTAAACTGAATTTTTATTTTGAAAATAAATTTTAAGAGAAAATTGACAAAGATTTCAAAATTTTTTAAATTAGTTTCGAAAATTTCAAAAAATCTTTCCATTAGCAAGATTAAAAAATTTTTCAAAAAATTTCAAAAGGTTTTACGATGATACAAAATATTTTTCATAAGTCATGGGATAATTTGAACTGATTTTTTATTTTGAAAAATTAATTTTAAGATAATATTTAAACAAAATTTTAACATTTCAAAAGATTTCCAAAATTGCCAAAACAGAATTTGAATTTTACAAGTAGGTTTTAAAGCTTTGAAAATGGTTAAAAAATAAATTCCAATTTTGAAAGCTTTCCAAACATTTTAAACAAAATATTAATGGAAGATTTCAAACAAAAAATTCTGAAAGGATTCAGGATAATAAAAAAAAATCTTAAAATTCCTGGGACAAATTGAACTGATTTTTTATTTAAAAAAATTAATTTTTAAGGAAACTTGACAAATATTTTTAAGCATTTGTATTTATTTCCTAAAATTTCGAAAAGAAATATATGGAAATGAAAATTTTTAAGCTTTCTAAAGATTTGGAAAGGTATTACGATAACAAAAATATTTCCTAAAATTTCTGGGACAATTTTGACTCAGTTTTTATTTCAAAATATTAATTTTTAAGGAAATTTGACAAATATTTTTAAACATTTGTATTTATTTCCTGAAATTTCGAAAATAAATGTGGACGATTTTAAAGAAAAAATGCTCAATTAGCAAGATTACAAAGTTTTATAAGAAATTTGAAAAAAAAACTGAAAGGTTTCACAATCATAAAAAATATTTCTCGAAATTCATGGGATCATTCAAACTAATTTTTTATTTTCAAAAATTGATTGTAAGACAATATTTAAAAAGAATTTAAAACATTTCAAAAGATTTTCAAAATTTATTGTCAGAACAGAATCTGAAAGATTTGAAGGCAAGTTTTTTAATTTTTCAGAATTTCAAGAAAATTGTTGGAAAAATTCGAAGAATTTTAAAAGGTATTGTTTTTGAAGGTTTGAAAGTTTCGAAAATGGTTAAAAAATGAATTCAAGTTTGAAAAGATTTTCCAAAATTTCAAATAAAATAAAAATTTTTGAAGATTTGGAAAAAAATTTCAGATTATTTTAAGAAGTTTGAAAGGCTTCTAGAAACTAAAAAACTTTCTTGATATTTCTGGCAAAATTTTTAATGACTTTTTATTTTGAGAAATTAATTTTCAAAGAAAATATTTGGAAGATTTAAGGGCAATTTTTCTAATTTTGAAAGATTTTTTAAAATTTTAGGAATGTTTCAAGTCAGTTTAAGAGATATTTATCTTCCAAACTTCTATATCTTTCAAACTGACTCTAATTTTTTCTAACGTTTTTTAAAATTCTGAAAAATAAAAAAATTATGCTTTTTTGACATATCTGAAATCTTAAAAAAAAATTTGAATTTTCTCAAGAATCTTAGGAAAATTATATGTTTATTTAACTTTAAAAATCAATGAACAAATAAACTTAAGAAAGAAATGTTTTTTCGAAATTTTTATTTTGTATTCTAAATTATTTATCCCCTAAAATAATAATTTGGGTGAATTTTTTTTTCTTTCATGGCTACATTTTTGAATATTTGAAAATAAAAATTTTAAAACTTCTCAGGCTTTTTGAAAGGTTGCGCGATAATTGAAAATATTTATTAAAATTCGTGCGATAATTTGAACTGATTTTACATCTTGAAAAATTACTGTTAAGAGAATATTTAAAAAACATTTCAAAAGATTTGAAAAAAGAAATAATTTGTAATTTGAAGATATTTCCAAAAACTTGAAACGAAAAGTACATTTTCAAACATTTCAAAAAGAGATTCCTGAACAAATTTTTAATGACTTTTTATTTTGAAAAATAAAGTTTTAAAGAGAATTTAAAAGGCTATAGAAACATTCAAAGAGATTTATACAAATGTCGAAAATATCTGAAAGATTTAAGGACATTTTTTTAAATTTTCGAATATTTTTCAAAATTTTAGGAATAGTTCGAATCAGTTTCAAAGATATTCATCGTCAAAACTTCTAAAAGTCCTAAATATCTTTCAAACAGCCTCGAATATTTTCCAAAATTTTGGAAATCCTGAAAAAGAAAAAAATTATACTTTTTCGACATATCTGAAGTCGTAAAAAATCAATGTTCTCAAGAATGTAAACTGATTTTTTATTTTGAAAATTTTTAAGAGATTTATAAAAAATGCGAGTAAGTTTATGACATTTCGAAATTTTAAAAAGATTCAGAATTATTTTAAAAGTTGAAAATATTTCAAAATTTTTTTAAAATGTACATTTTTGAATATTTGAAAAAAAAATGGTGCCTTCTTAAGGATTTTGAAAGGATTCACTATAATAAAAATTTTTTCTTAAAATTCAAGGGAAAATTTGAACTGATTCTTTGTTTTGAATAAATTATTTTGAAAGAATATTTAAAAACATTTTAAAAGATTACTAAAGATTTCTAAAATCATCATAACAGATTCTGGAAGACTTTAAGGCAATTTTTGTAATTTTTCGGAATTTTAAGAAAATTTTTGGAAAAAATCGAAATACTTTAAAAGATAAGCTAATTTGAAAATATTTCAAACGATTTAAAAAAACTGATTTTTTATTTTAAAAATAAATTTGAAGAGAAAATTGGCAAAGATTTCAAATGATTTTGAATTATTTTATAAAGTTTCGAAAAAGAATGGAAAAGATTTTAAAGCAAAATCTTTCGATTAGTAAGATTGCAAAATTTTATACAAAATTTGAAGAAAAAATTTAAAAGGTTTCACTATAATAAAAAATATATCTCGCAATTCATGGGATAATTTGAACTGATTTTTTATTTCGATAGATTAACTTTAAGATAATATTTAAAAAACATTTTTATCGTTCCAAAAGATTTCCAAAATTATCAAAACAGAATCTGGAAAATTTGAAGGCAAGTTTTTTAATTTTTCAGAATTTCAAGGAAAATTTTGGAAGAATTTTAAAAGATATTTAAAAGGTTCAAAAGTTTTGAAAATGGTAAAAAATGATTTTTAGTTTGAAAAGATTTTTTTTTTAAACAAAATGTAAATTTTTGAAGATTTCGCAACAAATTTCGGAGCTTTTTAAGAAGTTTGAGAGGTTTCAAGAAAATAAAAAAAATTCTTAAAATTCTTGGGAAAATTTTTAATTACTTTTTATTTTGAAAAATTAATTTTTAAAGAAAATTGGAGAAAGTTTCAAAATATTTCAAGATATTATTATAATTTCAAAATATTTCTACAAATTTGGAAAATATCTGGAAGATTTAATGGCAATTTTTTCAATTTTGAAATATTTCTCAAAATTTTAGGAATATTTCGATTTTTGAAGATTTCAAAAGTAAAGAAACTCTTTCAGGTTTTATAAACAAATTCCGTCGAAAATTTAAACTGATTTTTTATTTAAAAAAATTAATTTTCAACCGAAATTTGACACAGATTTCAAAACATTAACAATTATTTTTAAAATTTCGAAAAATAATATTTTCGATTTTGAAACGAAATTTTTCAGTTAGCAAGATTACAAAGTTTTATAAAAAAATTCTGTCAAATTGAGGAGACATTTAGAAGTTTCAAAAATATGTAAAATTAACTTTAAACTTGAAAAAATTTCAAAAAAGTTATAAGAAAACGTACATTTTTGAATATTTGGAAATGAAAATGTTAAAACTTTTAAGGCATTTTGAAAGGTTTCGGGATAATAATGAATATTTCTTAAAATTCTTGGGATAATTTGAACTGATCTTTTATCTTGAAACATTATTTTAAAAAAATATTTATAAACATTTTAAAAGATTTAGGAAGATGTCCAAAATTTTCATAACAGAATCTGGAAGTTTTTAAGACATTTTTTTCAATTTTTTAGAATTTTAAGCAAATTTCTAGAAAAGTTCAAATAATTTTAAAATATATTTAGAACGTTTAAAAGTTTTGGAAATGATTAAAAAAAATTTTAATTCAAAGATATTTCTAAAAACTTAAAACAAAAAGTAAATTTTCAAAGATTTGAAAACAATTTCGAAATTTTTTAAGAAGTTTAAAAGCCTTCAAGAAAATAAAAAACTTTTCTTAAGATGCCTGGGAATATTTTGAATGCTTTTTATTATGTAAAAATAATTTTGAAAGAGAATTTAAAAAGGTATCGAAACATTTTAAATGATTTATACAAATGTCGAAAATATCTGAAAGATTTAGGGACATTTTTTTGAATTTTGGAATATTTTTCAAAATTTTAGGAATAGTTCGAATCAGTTTAAAAGATATTTATCTCTAAAACTTCTGAATGTCCTAAATATGTTTGAAACCGGCTGGAATTTTTTCTGAAATCTTGCAAAATCCTCCAAAATAAAAAAAATTATGAAATTTGAAAATATTTCAGAAAATTTAAAGCAGAATGTAAATTTTGGAAGTTTCCGAAAAAAATTTCGAAGCTTTTGAAGAAGTTTAAAAGGCTTCAAGATTTTACAAAAACTTTCTCAAAATTCCTGGGAAAATTTAAACTGAATTTTCATTTTGAAAATAAATTTTAAGAGAAAATTGACAAAGATTTTAAATTACTTTCTAAAATTTCGAAAAAGAATGGGAAAGATTTTCAAGCAAAATATTTCCATTAGCAAGATTGCAAAATTTTATACAAAACTTGAAAATTTTTTTTAAAAAGTTTCACGATTCTAAATAATATATCTCATAATTCATGGGATAATTTAAACCTACTTTTTATTTAAAAAAATTAATTTTGAGATAATATATTTTTTTTTTAATTTAACATTTCAAAAGATTTCCAAAATTGTCAAAACAGAATCTGGAAGCTTTGAAGGCAAGTTTTTTAATTTTTCAGAATTTCAAGAAAAATGTTGCAAGAATTCGAAGAATTTTAAAAGATATTTTGAAGGTTCACAAGTTTTGAAAATGGTTGAAAAATGATTTTAAGTTTTAACAATATTTCCAAAATATTCTTTTCAAAAATTCTATTTAAAAAAATTAATTTTAAGAAAATATTTCAAAAAAAATTTTAACATTTCAAAAGAGTTATAATGTTAAGAGTTAGAATTCGAAGAATTTTAAAAGATATTTAAAAGGTTTAAAAGTTATGGAAATAGTTGAAAAAGTAATTCGAAATTTGAAAATATTTCAAACATTTAAAATAAAATGTAAATTTTGGAAGATTTCGAAAACATGTTTGAAGCTATTCAAGAAGTTTAAAAGGCTCCAAGAAAATAAAAAAAACTTTCTTAAAATTCCTGGGAAAATTTAAACTGAATTTTTATTTTGAAAATAAATTTCAAGAGAAAATTGACAAAGATTTCAAAAATGTTCAAATTATTTTCGAAAATCTCGAAAAATCTTTCATTAGCAAGATTTAAAAATGTAAAAAAAAAATAAAAAAAAATTTCAAAAGGTTTCACCATAATATAAAATATTTCTCATAGTTCATTGGATAATTTAAACTGTTTTTTTATTTTGAAAAATTAATTTGAAGATAATATTTAAACAAAATTTCAACATTTCAAAAGATTTTCAAAATTCTCAAAACAGAATCTCGAAGATTTGAAGGAATTTTTGTAATTTTCCAAATTTCAAGAATAATTTTGGAAGAATTCGAAGAATTTTAAAAGATATTTAGAAGGTTTGAAAGTTTTGAAAATGGCTAACAAATTATTTTAAGTTTGGAAAGATTTCAAAAAATTTTAAACAAAATGTAAATTGAAGATTTCAACAACAAAAATTCGAATCTTTTTAAAAAGTTTGAGAGATTTTAAGAAAATAAAAAAATCTCTTGAGACTCCTGGGAAAATGTTTAATTACTTTTTATTTTGAAAAATTAATTTTAAAAGAAAATTTGAATAAGTTTCAAAATATTATTATAATTTCAAAATATTTCTACATATTTCGAAAATATCTGGAAGATTTAAGAGCACCTTTTTTAATTTCGAAAGATTTTGAAAAATGTTAGGAATATTTCCAATTTTTCCTCAAATTTTTCAAAATACTGAAAAATAAGAAATTATAGTTTTTCGACATATCTGGAAGCTTCAAAATTTCTTTGAATTTTCTCAAGAATTTCAGGAAAATTATATATTTATTTAACGTTAAAAACAAATGAAGAAATAAACTTGAAAAAGAAATATTTGTTAGAGATTTTTATTTTGTATTTTAAATTATTTATCCCCAAAAAATAATAATTTGGGTGATTTTTTCTTCTTCCATGACTGAAAAATCTTCATTAAGATTAACTTTTTTTTACTAAAAATTCATTATTTTCATGTTAAAAAATTGAACTGTTTTGTAGAAAATTTGTCTCTTTTTAAAAAAAAGTAATTATCTAAACAATATATTCAATAATAATAATAATAATCAATGCAAGAAAGCTGACCAGAATTTTGATATAAAAAATCTAATTTGTAGATTTTTGAATACTTCAAAAATGAAGAAGCTTTTTCAGAATTTTAAAAAGTTTCAAGATAATAACAAAATTTCTTAAAATCCTAGGAAAGTGTAAACTGATTTTTTACTTTTAAAATAATTTTCAAGAATAAATTGACAAAGAGTTTGAAAGATTTTAAATTATTTTCTAAAATTTCGAAAAAGAATGGGAAAGATTTTGAAGCAAAGTCTTTCAATTAGCAAGATTACAAAGATTTATAAAAAATGCGAATAAGTTTAAGACATTTCGAAATTTAAAAAATATTTAAAATTAATTTAAAGTTGAAAATATTTGAAAAGTTTTACAAAATGTACATTTTTGAATATTTGGAAGAAAAATTGAAGCTTCTTAAGGATTTTGAAAGGATTCAGTATAATAAAAAATATTTCTTGGAATTCATGGGAAAATTTGAACTGATTTTTTATTTTGAAAAAGTCATTTTGAGAGAACATTTAAAAACATTTTAAAAGATGACAAACGATTTTAAAATATTACAAAAGATTTCTAAAATCTTCATAACAGATTCTGGAAAACTTTAAAGCAATTTTTGTAATTTTTCAGAAATGTCAGCAAATTTTTGGAAAAATTCGAATAATTTCAAAAGATAATTATCTATGCGTTCGTTTAACTTATTCTGAAAATCTATCCGCACTTCCTGTTTCTGTAAATTTTCAATCTTGATTCGCATTTGTTTCGTTGAAACTTGACCTTTGCGTTTACCGTGTGTATGCATTTCGTCAATCAAAGTTTCAGTCTATTCCGAGGCTACTTTATTGTTTGTATTATTCATTGTTTAGATTGTACACCCAACTACAACCTTTATGCCGGAAATTTGTTTTGCGACTCGAAATCATCTCCAAGTTAAGTAGTGATTCGTCGTATGGTGGAGCGTCTAGTTGTAACGTCAGTCCCACCAAACTTCGGTAATTGGGGGGGGCAGAGAATGGAAACCGAGAGTCTCAATTGGTTGGGGTTTTGTGCTGAGAAGGTCACCAGCCTTCAGGAGCGTTGTATTAGATAGGAGTTAACATGTTCCGAAGTACCAATTCCCGGCCTACCTGTAGGCACGGAACCAAAAACTCTTTTTTTTTATTAATAGTAGTAGACATTTGACAAAAACCGGGGGGATCAAATTTTACACAAATCTTATACCTTCTCTGGATGAGAATTTAAAAAAGTCTAGTATATCATGTTTCATGGAGTATTATTTCTTCACTGATCTAACCCAAAAATTGATTGGTCTCGAACTTGGGAAAAGTGTAATCCTATATTGGATGGTAGTTGATGAAAAAAAAATTTGGTCCGTGAGACGCATATTTAACGAGGTTCGTTCAATGGGTATTGCCGTTTTTCAAGGTCGAGTCCCACACTTAGTGCGTCAATGTATTCTCAACTTCTCTAAAAAAAATTGCAAATACAATTGATGAGAAACAGTATGTCTATAATTAGGGTACTCGCGACACAGTGCCATAAGCTCATTGGTAGCGAAATTTTGCGCTGTAAAGCAAATCGATAAATCTTTGATGAGGAAACCCGACCAGTTCAGAGGAATCAAGTTCGTGATCATCTGCTTGATAATTGTCGTTCAAATCATGTAATTGTTTTGCACCAGTTCGAGCTGGAATAGGCCCCAGCGACCATGCATGTTATTATTAATTAGTGCGAGTGATAAGTCTTTTTTGTTTGTTTAGTGGCATAGAAATAAAATAGTCCCCGCTGTGTTTTACGTTTGTTTTCAGCGTGGCGTTTTTGTTACATTTACATTTGAAGCAAGAGTTCACATATACCACAAATGATGATTGATTTTTGAACAGAAGTTACTCGATGTTGGATAGGGGTCATTTTGGCCGTAGCAGTATAAAAAATACAGAGAAAGAATAAGGAAAGAGTAAGAGGATGGTTATAGTTGACTTTCCTTCATCTTCCTCATGTATTGTGTTGATATCTATATTGGTTTCTAATAGGCTGGTAATGACCTACGACTATTCCAATAGAATTCAGTTTATATTCTTTATTGAATTAATAGTGCATGCAGGATTGCGCTTTACACGAGTTTTATGCGTTTTATATGAAAATTTTTCCTGATTGGAAAGTTGGGACCAACTGGAGTGTCATCGATTTCTTCTGCAGTCAGTGGGGTAATAGTGCCACTTTCCATGTTTATTTTTGCCCGTCTTATCCCGCTTGAACAACTATCATAAAAGTATATTCCAGCAAGAGCATTAGGACTCTCCAGTATTGCAAAGACGTCACCGATGGACGTTGACATAATAATTTGTTCTTGGGTTGGCAGAGGCTCGTATTTATTATGCCCTATTCTCAGTTTAAGTCGAGTATCGGCAGGAAAAGTGAATCTTCGAAGTTCGAATATCCGCTTCGAAGCCGTCCTGCGAATCAGCCGAATAAATGGAAGTTGATTAAGTTTATTTCCAGGTCCGCTATTGGCAGGAAGTCTGCTGGGTGGACTTATGCACCTGGTAGGAAGAACAGGCCTTGAAGAAGAAGACTTGTCAGAAGAACAATGTCCAAGAGGAGGAGACCTAGACCTGGACCTCACAGGAGGAGGAGACCTGCCAGGAGAATCAGAAGTTCCGGTACGAGGAACATCAGGAATAGGGCCACTATTAGATGAAGGCTCGGACTGTGAACTTAACTCTGCAACAAGAAGCAAAGAATTACAATTTTCTAAAGTACGTAAGGCAAGATAGAATGCGCATTGCGGAAAATTTGTCGGAATTTCGAAAGAAATTAAAAATCTTAAATGAGTATGAAATTGAATTTCAATAAGACAATTATTGAGATTATATACTATAGTCCTCATCTCATGAGTAACGTATGCCTCGAGCTTGTCCTTGTGAGATATTTGCTTTTCATAATTCAGACCAAGGAATATAATGTTGGTTAAAAATTTTGCGACAATCTTTTCGAAGAGCGTCAAATAAGATAAGAAGAAATTCGTTTGATTGATGTATTATATATTATAATATTATAATACGTATTATATCATTTCAAAGGATTTCTTAAGATTTGAAAGGGTTTCATAGTGCTGTAAAAATCAAAAGGGATTCGAAATAATTTAAAGATATAACATTGTTTCCAGGGATTTGTAAGTATGTTCACGGATATAAATTAAAAAATATTGCGCAATACTTAGGACAAATTTTTATTTGCGTAATTCTAAAAAATGATTTCATATTAAAGGTATATCATATTCACCAATCGAATTGAGGATAACTGCCAATGACAGGACGAGAATGGAAAGGATCTTCATTTTTTCTGAATGAGAAAAAACTGATTACTGTATTAACGAAGAATTCGGCTAAAAGTGTACTGAATTTTTTCTGGTACCTTATGACATCACATTTTCTATACTATAATTCTTATCTCATTTATTACATATTCCTCGAGCTTTTCATTGTGAGATGTTTGGATATCAGTTATCAGTCTAATCAACGAAATTTGCTTATCTCAACCATGCTTCGTACGTGAAAATAAAGCGATTATTTTTTATCACGCGTCTATAAAAATTAATAAAAATTAATTTAAATAATACCAATTATAAGTTTGACTTTTTATAATCTTTCTCTAAAAAACAAGTGAGTCACAAAAATATCAAAAGCATTGTTGTCGCTTTTTCTGAATGTTGATTGGGTAATTTGAAAAACTCGAAGGAAGGAATGTTGCCAACTTCACACAAATTATTAGGAATTGAGTTCCAGTTGAATGACCGTGACAAAGAATGTCACATTTGTGTGCATAATAGAACTAACCCTAGCGGCCTACTTGTGTCACTGCGTTATGACGTTGCGACAGTTCACTCGAAGCGGAAGGCACATACAGAGCGAATAAGCACGAATGCGAGCTCGCGTCGACGAGCAGTGGGGCTTTGATGTCTAAAGACAACTGAAGCCGATGGGACTGATCGGGTTATTTCGTGCGATCGAATGATCTGTCTTTGACATTGACAACAGCGATATCTGACATGCGAATATATATCACGAAGTAGTATATCGAAGTTATTGGGGCAATGTTGATGAAAAAGAGTGTCTATCTCACATGGTAGAAAGAGAGATTCGATCGACTTCAAGCATCGGAGTCCCAACCTCCAACTGTCAAGTGTTGACGTGAGGATTGTGAAAACTGTGTTTCTCGTGGTTAGTTAATCTAACATTTATAAACGTAAGTGATTTTCTGTTAAATAACTTCTTCGTATATCTGGTTATGAGACTGCGCGATGCATTATGCGCTATGCGCAGAAATGCGTGCTTCGCACTTGACGTTTTTGCGAGTTGTTTTGGTGCAAAAAAGTGATATGTTTCTGGATGCTGCTGTCTTCAAATGTTTTAAGCTAGCAAGAGACAGAGTATCTGGGGATGAAAGCAATATTTGGCCTATCTTTCTATATTATTGAAAACTTTTTTCTGTTGTATATACTTTGGAGTAAGTTATGTTGAAGTAGGTAATTTTTAGATGTTTTACACGATTTGATGTTTCCAAGATGAATCTATGAGTAGCTTTGCTTTTTTGATAGGACTTCCAGTTTTATTTATAGGGGGAGGGGCACAGGTCTGCAATCTGTATGCTGCATACTACAACGGCGCGATGGGTGGGTGGAGGGGATGGAAGCAGTGGAGGGTTAATTAATTATTCACTTGTGAAGGTTCTGGGAACTTGCATGGTGTGTAACCTTCTGTTGGTTTGTTTGTATTTTTGTGTTTAAACGTTGAAAACCTGAGAAAAATTTTAATAACATGGCAATTGTTTGAATGATTTGTCTATCGCAAAATTTGGAAAAATTAGTGCTTTTGTTTATAATGTGAGCACAGTGTTTAGTATTAATTTGGATGATAAAAAAATTATTTTTTACACAAAATAACAGTAAAGACCACGCTATGAATGCCAAAGAAATATTTCTTTAAATAATAAAGTCCCCAATAACACTTTTGTGTGCACTAATAGGTGCCCGAGATACCTTTTGTGCAAAAGGTTGGAAAAAGTCTCCTCATTACAAATATTTTGGTTATTTTTTCGAAATTTTGGTCAGTTTTTGTGTAAACAATTTTTTTAAACAATTTTATTCTTTATTAAGAAAAAGATGTGTAGCATTTCGGAGCAAAAATAAAACTTTTTTGCACCTTATAATGCTGACCCATTTATGGAGTATAATTTCTTTACTGATCTAACCCAAAAATGGATTGGCCTCAAACTTCGGAAAACTGTAATACTATATTGGATGGTAGTTCATGAAAAAAAAATTGGTTTAGTGGGTATTGCCGTTTTTTAAGGTTCAGTCTCACACTTAGTGCGTCAATGCATTCTCAACGCCTCTAAAAGAAGAAAAATTTTTAATAATATAGATGCGAAATATCATTACATAACATCTGGTAGACCGTTTAAGGAAAGGGTTCGAAAGTTCGCCCAAGAACTAAGGATCTTGAATCAAAATACGGCTGTTATCTGAAGCAAGGAGGAGTATAAAGAAGAGGGAGAGATGGATCAGGGAGAATTAACCGTTTCTCGCTGACCCATCGCGCCTCTTCAGCGATCTCCCTGTTTCTGTAAAAAATCCACCCAAGCCCAAGGAGGTAGTGACTTTTTTTGTGAGGTATACGAGATCCCGAAAACACTAGAGTTGAAAGAAGATACTGGCAATATCATCCGCTTTAAGGAGTTTTGCGACAACCTCATAAAATATGAGGAGGAATGTCCATCAATCACTGCCGAAGAGGTGAAAAAAGCACTTAGAGGCACGAAGAACTTTTCCGCTGCTGGATCAGATTGTATGAAGAACTTTTGGTGGAAGAAGTTTACTTTCACACACCAACATTTGGCCCGTATATTCACCTCATATTTAAAGCCGGAGACGCCCATTCCGCAGTAGCTGGTGTTAGGACGCACTATACTTCTGCCAAAAAAAGGCAACTTGTCCAACCCAAAGAATTACAGGCCAATAATTTGTTTGAACACGCTGTATAAGATCTTTACAGCTGTCCTCAACAACAGGATTGTTCGACGAATTGAGCCTGTATGGCGATAGATGTACGAACAACGTGGTTCGAAAAAAGGTGTAGCAGGCTGTCGAGAGAACCTGCTAATTGACAGGTGTGTCTGTAAAGACGCTGCAGCCCATCAGCTCGTCCTGTCAATGGCCTGGATAGACTACCGGAAAGCTTTCGATTCAACCTCTCATAGACTTACCATCTGTCTGTTGGAAAGCTTGAAGGTACATCCACACATAGTGCGATGCATAGAGAGATTGATACCTCTTTGGAAAACTAGATATACTATCTCATCTAGAAATTATCGTGTGACAACGAACAACGCCACCTTCCAGAGGGGCGTCTTTCAAGGTGATACCATGAGCCCTTTGCTTTTTTGCATCACACTTCTGCCTCTATCTCCCGCACTACGAAATTCTCCTGGATACCTCTGTGGCGACACTAATCAGCGCGAGCATAAGGTCACTCATATATTTTATATGGACGACCTGAAGATCTATGCCTCTGGTAAAAGCAAACTTCAAACTGCTATAAATATTGTCAAGAACTACACAGAAGAGATTGAGATGGACTTTGGCTTGGACAAGTGTGCCAAAATTAATCTGAAGAAAGGAAAGATTACTGGCGTTACCAAGGGCCCTGAGCTTGTGGATATAAGTGTTATCAAACTTCTTAATACTGAAGAGACCTATACATACATGGGCGTGCCTCAAAACCGCATTCAGGACGTAACATCAGTGAAGGAGTCTCTCCGAAGCAGACACAAGCATCTTCTTCGACAGATTTGGTCCTCCAATCTGTCGGCGTTGAACAAGGTATCTGCGACTAACATGCTTGCCGTCTCGGTTCTACTCTACTCGTTTGGGGTAGTTCAATAGACGAAGAACGAGCTTAAGGCCCTTGATGTCACTACACGTAAGATCATGCATATGCATAAAAGCTTCCATATCAATTCGTCAGTTCCGCGATTATACATTTCACGCCGTGAAGGCCGACGCGGAGTTCTGAATCTCCAGTGTCTTCATAACCGGATTGTTCTAAGTACAGCTTACATCGTTGCGAATGGCAGAGATCCTCTCCTAAAGATTTTCAGGAACCACGAGATGATTGGCGAAGGAGCGTTCCTTTACAAAGCCGCAGAGCAAGCGGCCGAGACCCTTGGCCTGAATTTTAACATCAGAAGTGAGGAAAGTGCATTGCTTCATCTAGATGCTTCACTTATAAAAGCCAAAGTGAAAAAAACAGAGGTTGAAAATTTTCACCAAGAGCTACTCGACAAGAAAATGCACGGAAACTTTCACAGAAATGCAGAAAAACAGTCCTTGTCGAAGGAGCAAACTTTTGCTTTCCTCAAATCATCAGGGCTTAATTCAGGTACAAAGGGTTTTACTTTCGCATGCCAGGATCGTGTCATTTCCACCTCAACATACCGTAACCGCATTTTATGTCAAGAAGTTCCCAGTGATAGTTGCAGAGCGTGTCATGCACACGCTGAGAACCTACAATGCATACTATCAGGTGTCCCACCCACGCAGGAACGACGTATATCTATAGACATAATGCGGCCCTAAGAGTGCTTTATTACCATCTTTGTCGCTCTTACGGTGTTGGCCGCGACCCTGCCCTGCCGAACGCTCCAAAGGAGATAGAGTCAATTGTCCGAAACGAGAAGTGCCAAATTTTCTGGAACTACGATATTCGGGCAGCAGTCTCCGTTGCGCACTCGAGGCCTGACATTGTTCTCCAAGACTTCGAGAAACGAACTTTATTCGTGATCGAATTCTCGGCTCCGTCCGAATACAACATCACTGCAAAGGAGAAAGAAAAAGAGGAGAGGTATCAAGACCTTAAAAGAGAGCTGCAAGGACTGTTCCCAAAATATTCGGAACAAGCAATTGTCCTTGTGATAGGTGCTCTCGGAGGTGCGAAACTATCACTGGTTCGTAACCTCAAAACCATACCCGCGTGCCAAAAATATGCCAAGGCACTTGCGAGATGGATGCAGAAAGCTGTCATCCTTGGGTCTCTTCGTGTCCTCAAGACCCACGAGGGTTTTGCCGGCCTGTCGTTGTGATTTCGTCGTGCCCTGTGATCACCCATCTCACAGTTGTGAGACGTGGCCATAAGTGTGATTTACCGCCGTTCTACTGGGGGCTATTGACATTTTTTAGATGGCAGTTGCTCTTAGTGGGCCCCTGCGGTGGTTGTTTAACTTTTTTTTTTAAATTATATACATATATTGGTTTTTAATAGGCCGTTAATGATCTACGACTATTCCAATAGAATTCGGTTTATATTCTTTATTGAACTAATAGTGCATGCAGGATTGCGCTTTACACGAGTTTTATGCGTTTTATTAGAAAATGTTTTCTGATTGGAAAGTTGGGACCAACTGGAGTGTCATCGATTTCTTCTGCAGCCAGTGGGGTAACAGTGCCACTTTCAGTGTTTATTTTTGCCCGTCTTCTCTTTTTTGCATGAATATCACGGATGTACATTCCAGCAAGAGAATTATAACTCTCCAGTATTGCAAAGACGTCACCGTGGGCCGTTGATATAACAATTTGTTGTTGGGTTGGCACAGGCTCATATTTTTCATTTCCTACTCTCAGTTGAAGTCGAGTACCGGCGGGAAAAGTGAATCTTCGAAGTTCGAATATCCGCTTTGAACCCGTTCTGCGCATCAACCGAATAAATGGAAGTTGATCAAGTTTATTTCCAGGTCCGTTATTGGAAGGAAGCCTGTCGGGTGGATTTATGCACCTGGTAGAATGAGAAGGCCTTGAAGAAGAAGACTTGTCAGAAAAACAATGTCCGAGAGGCGGAGACCTAGACCTGAGCCTCACAGGAGGAGAAGACCTGCCAGGAGAATCAGAATTTCCAGTAGAAGGAACAGCAGAAATATCGCCACTATTAGAAAAAGAGTCGGTCTGTGAACTTAACTCTGCAACAAGAACAAAGAATTACATTTTTCTGAAGTACGTAAGGCAAGATAGAATGCGCATTCCGGAAAATTTGTCGGAATTTCGAAATCAGTCATTCGATTAATGCAATTTAAAATCCCTAATGAGGTAATTCAAAGATTTAAAATTGTTTCCAGAGTAAATTATAAATGATATTAAATTAAAAATGTATTATTATATTGATATATTCACCAATCGAATTAAGAATAACCGCTAATGGTAGCACGAGAGTGGAAAGGATCTTCATTTTTTCTGAATGAGAAAAAACTGATTACTGTATCAACGAATAATTCCGTTAAAAGTGTATCTAATTTTTTTCTGGTACCTTATTACATCATATATTCTATACTATCATTCTTATCTTATTTATTACATATGCTTTGAGTTTGTCCTTGTGAGATGTTTGAATTTCAGTTATCACTCTAATCAACGAAATTTGCTTATCTCGACCATGCTCCTTATGTGAAAATAAAGCGACTATTTTTGTCACGCATCTATAAAAATTAATAAAAATTAATTTTAATGATACCAATTATGATTTTGACGCCTCCATTCCATACTGCTTCTCGTCGCGTTTTAGGTCCATTCTTCACGGTTTTGACTTTTTATAATCTTTCTCTAAAAAACAGGTTTGTCACAAAAATCTCGAAAGAATTTTTGTCGCTTTTCCTCAATGCCGATTGGGAAATTTGAAAAACTCGAAGGAAGGAATGTTGCCAAATTCACACAAATTATTGAGAATTGAGTTTCAGTTGAAGGACCATGACAAAGAATGTCACATTTGTGTGCATAACAGAACTGACAAAAATTAAACATTTATTAATGTAAAATTTTATTAGCACATTTCTAGTTAAAATAATTAATTTTCAACCAAGAAGAAGAGAATGTTTAACCAAATACTTGAATTTTCAACTAAACTGATGAATCTTCTATAAAGAAAATAATTAAATTTTTAACCTAAAAGATGAATTTTCTACCAAACCTAATCAATATTTATAAAAAAAAATTTGACGAAAAATGGAATAGTTAAATTTTTGGTTGAAAAATTAATTTTCAATTTAAACTAACATTCAACTAAGTAGTTCAATTTTAAACCAAAAAAGGTTTTTCAATCGCTATGCACGGTTAGAAAAAATCTTGAAAATTTAATCAAATAGTTATATTAGAAGAAAAATCCTGGGACCAAAATCAAATTTACAGGATGATTCGAGCAAGAACTGATATCAAATTTACTGAAATTCTCAGGTTTTAACTTGTATGCATGAATATTTGGAAGAACTACAAAAAGTTCATCATCTTATAGTACACATTTCAATAATGTTATCGAAAAAAATGTCTTATCATAAAAGAAAAACTAAAAATCTTATTTAGAACACACACTCTTATGTTTTACCAATTTTCAACCATAAATTTGATTGAGTTTGCTATTTTTTACATTATTTATTGAAAAGTACTACATGTTTGTAACGTATACATCTATATATTTTTTCAAATCTCATTCAGATTATATTTATATACAGTGAACCCCGGAATTAGTTCTTCCGAGCATTGACGCCGCGCCGCAGGTATGGGTGAGAGGAGCTGCAGGGGGATGTGCAGTGTTCACTCAGGCGTGAAAAAACAGAAGCGTTGCGGTAAGGCGATGTACCCTAACGGCCTACCTGTGTAACTGCGTCATGACGTTGCGACAGTTCACTCAAAGCGGAAGGCACACACATAGCGAATAATCGGATTATTTCGTGCGATCGAATAATCTGTCTTTGACATTGACAACAGCGCTATCTGACACGCGAGTATATATCACGAAGTAGTATATCGAAACTATTGGGGCAATGTCAATGAAAAAGAGCAGGGAATATCAATTCATTTTAATCAAAAATAATATACTACGGTATGGAATTTATTATTTACTATAAGGTTTCTTGTTAATATTTAATTGAAATTCGAATTTCTTCTGAATTGGTGGCGATGTCGTAGCTACCCAACAGGCTCTATGATTCGAAAAGGAAAGCAAATAAGAAGAAGTATTGGTTATAGATAGACAGAGAGAGCGAGAGAGTATGATCGTTTCGAAACGAAAGGACGTGTTACTACAAGACAATCGGATCGTCTCTGTCTATCTCACGTGGTAGGAAGATAGGTTCGATCGACTTCAAGCATCGGAGTCTCAACCTCCAACTGTCAAGTGTTGGAGTGAGTATTGTGAAAACTGTGTTTCTCGTGGTCAGTTGATCTAATATTTATAAATGTAAGTGATTTTCTGTTGAATAACTTCTTCGTATGTGTGGTTATGAGACTGCGTAATGCATTATGCGCTATGCGCAGAAGTGCGTGCTTCGCACTTGAAGTGTTTTGCGAGTTGTTTTGGTGCAAAAAGTGATGTGTTTTTCGATGCTGCTGTTTTTAAATATTTTAAGCTAGCGAGAGACAGAGTATCTTGACCGATTATTCAAGAAAAAGTTCTCCCTTTTAAACGAGATGCTCAGCGGCCCGCAAACTTTGAAAGTACGTAAGCAGGAAACACATTTATTTCAACGTGTAACAGCAAACTTTCTTCCTCATTTCTGTTCAATATTTAGTTTGCTCTTGTCTCCGTATTAGAAAAACAGTTTTTTAAATATTTTTTTACCACGCAGTAAAATCCACTGGAAATCGTTCATACGCCGATGACTGTTTACGTCCGGAGTGAATATAACTCCGGGGAGTTAGGTCCAAAGTCAGCACCAAAACCGATTATATCTCCGGGGTTCACTGTATTTCTAAAGCTTCAAAAATTAAACTGTATTGGAATTGCTCATTCAAACCGTTAGTTTTAAATTCTGATTATAAAATTTTTAAAGATGATTTAAATTATTACCAGGTATCTTTTAGTAAGTAAATTTTGATTGTTTCCCATAATATTGTTATATGCATTCCTAAAAGTTATAAATAGTACAGTTGTTTGAAGAATGACCTTTTCGGAAGGGTGAAAGGGGCACCTGCAGATGTTTCCGAGATCCGAGAAGGCTCGATGGGGAAACGTGCCGGGCACTCATCCTAGCCCGCAACTCAAGGAATGTCCCCTGTGGATTCTGACCACAGCCCGCAACTCGAGTGCACCGGTGAGAAGGAGGGAGATAGGGATCCCTCTTAGGTGGCATGCCACCATCTTCCAGGCTGAGGTCCTGGCCGTCATTCGCTGTGCTAAGACATTGTTAGAAGGGAACGCTGCTGATAGGCAGATAACAATCTGCTCGGAGAGCCAAGCGACATTAACTGCAGTTGAGAAACCAGACATAACATCAGAGCTGGTTTGGGAATGCAAAAAGGCATTAAACCAACTTCAGAACTACCCCTATCACATTTAACGAACCAAGTATCAGCTGCCTTCAACTAAAACTGCCAAAAATATTAAAAATCAAAAATTGCCACCACAGACAACTTTCCAAAACTCTAGTTAATATACCTATCATCTTGGTAATATGACACAACCCCTAGGAACTACCCCTATCAAATTCAACAAATCAAGTCTCAGCTACCTTCAAAAAACCGCAACAAAATTTTAAATTAGATACACTTACCACAGACAACTTTCCAAGTCCGCGGTTTATATATCTACCCTCACAGTGATATTCCACAACTCCTGGAACTACCCTTATCAAATTTAACGAATCAAGTCTCAGCTGTCTTCAACTAAAAGTGTGAAAAATATTTCAATTAAAAATAATTACCTCCGACAGCTTTTCAAGACTCTTGTTAAAATAGCTCTCTCCACAGTAATATTCCACGTACCCTAGAAACTACTCATATTACATTTAGCGAACTATTTAGGACTATTTTTCATCAAAACTTTTGGCGATTTAGTTGAAGGCAGCTGAGATTCGGATCGTTAAGTTTAAGGGGGGTAGTTCCTAGGGGCTGTGTAATTTTACTGTGGAGATAGATATAGCAACTGGAGTCTTGAAAAGTTGTCTGTGGTGATTATTTTTAATTTGAAATTTTTTTGGCGATTTTAGATAAATGGAGTTGAGACTTGGTTCGCTAAATGTGATGAGGGTAGTTCCTAGGGGTTGTGGAATATTACTGTGGAGATAGATATATTGACCAGAGTCTTCGAAAGTTGCCTGGGGTGACCATTTTTAATTTGGAATTTTTTTGACGGCTTTAGTTGTAGGCAGCTGACACGTGGTTTGTTAAATGTGATAAGGGTGGTTCTTAAGGGTTGTTGAATGTTACTGTGGAGTTAAGGATATGAAAAAGAGATATGGGAAAGTGTTTTTGGTGATTATCCTTAATTGAAATG
The DNA here is from genome assembly GCA_932195095.1 of Andricus curvator. Taxonomy (NCBI): domain Eukaryota; kingdom Metazoa; phylum Arthropoda; class Insecta; order Hymenoptera; family Cynipidae; genus Andricus; species Andricus curvator. Next base: position 233,913 of record CAKNYM010052622.1, on the reverse strand, counting down.
TTCATGGATTTTTTAGTTGAAGGAAACCGAGCAGGGTTTGTTTAAATGCATCAGGGGTGTTTTTTTGTATTTGTTTAGATTTCTGATTATTAATGTGGGATTGTGAGTATAGTTTAGAGTTTGTCGCAGGTGACTAGTATGATTTCTGGTTTATTTGCCAATTTTTCGGCAGAGTTCTATGAACCCCGCAAAAACATTGACTTTTGATTTATATTTTTTTGGTTTTGTTTAATATCTATATTTTCAATTGAGGGCAGGTGCGAGGGCAATGAGTTGCTTTCGGACAATGCAATTTGTTATTTTTACTCAGGTGAAAACTAGCTCAGACCTATGGTATAAATTTTTTAGATTGATCTAGAATTCTCGTGTTATTTATTTAAATAACACGTTCGTTCCGCAACACTGCTCCGACCCAGGTTGCTGATCAATCTCGCTAGCGATGAACCCAAGTGAAGAACCTCAAAAAGTTATTATGTGAGGTTCTCCACTCGGGCTCATTAGCATCCAAGGCCTTTTGTTTCAGGCGTCATTCACTCTACTGACACTCTCTTTATAAACTATTTGTCGCCACACTTTTCTGTCCTGGCATACTTCTCTAGCTTCCTTCACGTCCATGCATTTTTTCATGTAAGCTCTCGTGTTTCTATGGCTTCTTATGTCCTTCGGATTAAGGTCTCATTCATGCATTCTAACCATTCTTTCCTCGGTCTGGTTCTGGGCATACTGCCATTTACTTTACCTTTATACACTTGTTTCGCTAGTCGTTCATCTTCCATCCTTTCAACATGTCCGAACCATCTTAACTGATTTCTTTCCCATACGTCAACCATTGTCTCTTTTACACCACATTCTTTATGCGCCTATCTAACTTCCCATCTATCTTCCCGTCACTAGTGAATAGGCTACCCAGATATACGTACTTATCAACTTGTTCTAATCTCTCATCATTTACGACAATGTTGCACTTGCGCTTGTATTTAGTTTACTCAACATTCTTTGCAAGTCGTCGATTGATTCTGCCATAACAACCTTGTCATCTGCGAAAGCTAACCCACGCACCCTCACTGTCTCGAGCTCTACACCTTCTTCGTCGAAGAGGGCCATTCTTAGACACTTGTCCATAAATATGATAAATAGCCATGAGGACATAACGCATCCTTGTTCAACGCCTTGCATAATATCGAACCAGTCACTCAGTTTCCTATTAACCCTTTTACTCGCTTTGCTACCTGCATATATTGTTTTTTTTGCTAGTAGGAGCCATCCATTGACTCCTTTTATAAAATAATTTTTGAGTGTATCAGGGAGCCCATAAATAGCCTGAAATTCGGATATATTTACATACCATACCACGCTGAAAAAACCAGTTCTCGTCCGATCACTGAAGTTAAGCAGCGTTGGGCGCGGTTAGTACTCGGATGGGTGACTATACGAGAATAATGCTTGCTGTTGGCCCGTCGTGGGTGTGGTGAGCCCACACTTGTAGTTATTTACTACAAGAAACTATCCACCTAGAAACACTACCCGAATCGGGTAGTGTCACGCCTACCCTGAAAGGAAAATGGCTTAATGGTATACTTACATACTAGGCTAAATGCGTAAGTTATTTTAAGGGTAATTTTTAGTAGACAGGGGTTCTTTTTTGAAAATTAATTTTTTCATTTTTCGAGAGCCTAAAAAATCCCAAAATTCGGCTAGAAAACTATAAGGTCCAAAAAATCGGCATCGGTGCCCAAAAAAGCCCCAAAAAAGCCCAAAATTAGGGCATAAAGAAAATATTCAAATTACGTTGTGGAGGTACTAACGGAACGTACATGTTATGTTGACTTTCCTTTTTCTTCATCGTGTATGTTGTTGATATATGTATATTGGTTTCTAATAATCCGGTAATGACGTACGAGTATCGCAAGAGAATTAGGGATGATGTTGTTTTATTAAATTAATAGTGCATGAAGGATTGCGTTTTACACAAGTGTTAGGCGTTTTACATAAAATTGTCTTCTGATTAGATATTTGGAACTAACTGAAGTGTCATCGATTTCTCCTGTGGTCAGTGGAGTAACAGTGCCACTTTCCATGTTTATTTTTGCCCGTAAAATCTTTCTTGCTTTAGTATCGCGGATAAATAATCCAGCAAGAGTATTAGGACTCTCCAATATTGCAAAGACGTCACCGTTGGACGCTGATATTATAATTTGTTATTGGGTTGGCAGAGGCTCGTATTTACTATGTCCTACTCTCAGTTTAAGTCGAGTATCGGTAGGGAAAGTGAATCTTCGAAGTCCGAATATCCTTTTTGAAGCCGTTTTGCGAATCAGCCGGAAATGGAAGTTGATCAAGCTTATGTCCAGGTCCGTTATCGGAGGGAAGCCTGTTGGGTGGATTTATGCACCTGGTAGGACGAAGAGGCCTTGAAGAAGAAGACTTTTTAGAAGCACAATATCCGAGAGAAAGAGACCTAGACCTGGTCCTCACAGGATTAGGAGACCTGCCAGGAGAATCAGGAGTTCCGGTAGAAGGAACAGCAGAAATATCGCCACTATTAGAAAAAGATTCGGACTGTGAACTTAACTCTGCAACAAGAAGCAAAGAATTACATTTTTCTAAAGTACGTAAGGCAAGGTAAAATCCATATTCCGGAAAATTTGTGGGAATTTAGAAATCAATTATTCGATTAAAGAAATTTTAAATTTTAAATGAAGTGGAAGTTTGAACCTGAATTTCTAATCCTAGCGGAAGTTGGTTGCCATTGTCCCAATCTACGCTACTTTTTAAATGTAGTTTACAATTCTTTTCTAATAATCAATATATTATATTGCTTTTGCAACGACTTTTTCAGTTAAATAGAAGCGACGAATGAAAAAGTCTGAATGCAGAACGCTTTTCAAAGTTAAAAAAATTGTACGAATTGTACATTTGATTGTGAAGAGCCTCTAGCTCTAATCTTTTGTAATCTCTGTTTACTTATTTACGACATTTTGTCCTAAAATATGAAAAAATTGACTTTTTTCACTCAAAATTGGTTGTTCTATTATTATAGGTGAAAAATTTCCTTTTGCTAAATCTGCTTCGTATTAATTTAGGAAGAAAGGTTAATCACAAAACTAATTAAAAAGTTGATAATCTCCAGTGGGTACACTGGAACATAGTCCTGAAGTGAAGTTGTCACATACAGCTCTTTTGGCAGTCGTCTTGAGGACATTCTGCGGACATTTTAAAGACATGAAAAGAGCCAAAGGATGTCTTAAAGGTGTCAAATCACATGACATAGAGGTATATTCTAAAGATAGTTAAAACAGTTTCTGTGACAAAATATTCAAACGTAAGAGACTTCCGGTTCGGTGTGAGATTAAGGTAGACGTGTTGGAGGTGCCGGAGTAAAAGTGAAGGTTTACCGATGAGAAAAGTTGGTGTGAAGTGTTGAAAGGTTGAAAGAAGGGTGGGAAAAAAGGTTAAGGTGCTGTGGAAGTGAAGGCGAGAAAAAGGAAAAGGTAGTTGAGGAGAATTTGGAAAGAGAAAAGTGGCACATGTAGAGATCTAGGTTAGGAAACCGAACCGAAAAGTCGGGAAGGCAGCGACGCCTAGTGGAGAAAAGTGTAAAGTGGCAAGCTGGTTACGGAGATTTGACTCGAGTGGTAAGGAGCGAAAAGCTGGTGGGAGAAGCAGCTAGGGCCAGTTGAGGAAGAGCGGTTGTTCTGACAACAGGTAGTGAAAGCAAGTGAAAGTGACGGGCTAGTGAGAGAAAGTGAGAATGAGCGACGTAATGAGTAACGAAGGGAAAGAAGGAGTCAAGGAGAGCTGGAAGGAGGAGATGCGGAAAGAATTGAGAGAATTCAGGCAGGAGATGAGAGAAGAGTGGGAAGAGGAAACTGCGCAGGCGAGGCGAGAAAGAGGACGGGATAGGGCAGATCTGGAAGTGATTTTGGAGAAGATGAGAGAGGAGATCAGAAAGCTGAGCGTGTGCCGTAGTATGGAGGTGGGAGCAAAAGAGTACTGTGAGGTGGGATGTCAAACGGGGGAGGAGCAGGGGACTTGGAGAGAATAGCCAAGAAAGCTGAACGAAGAGGAACTGCAGTCAGAGAGAGAAGAGAGAATGTGGAGAGGGAGAAATCTTAGAAAGCTGGGGATAAAGGCAGATGAGAATGAAGTGACAAATGTGGCGGGAACACTAGCAGCCTGGATACCAAAGATTCCGAGAATTGAGAAATCATGGAGGATTGAGGGAGGAAGAGTCCTAAGGCTGAAAACGGCGGAAAATAAATTGGAGATAGTCAGAAGCAGCAGCAAATTGAAGGGATCAGGTCTGTGCCTGGAGGAGGACGTAACAGAGAGAGAAGAGGAGATTCAATTTTGGCTGGGGAAGGAGAAGAAGAGCCTCGAAGTAACAGGATTAAAGGTGTCAATAAGAAAACTAGAGGCGAAGGTGGGAGAAACGTATTGGCAATGGAGCGAGGACATGGGAGAAATGGAGGTGACAGGAATAGAGGGGAGAGACGGAGAAGGAGAGAAGAAGAGCCTGGAGAGAAACCCGAGAAGAATAATGTGTGAGAAGGGGAGTGGAGTGAGGGTGTAAAACGGGATGAAGGAGAGGGGACGATTTGAGAGGTGTGCGAATCAGTGGGGAAGTATAAAAAGAAACAGAAGCTAGAGACTGTAAGGAATCAGAAGAATGAGAGGGAAAGAGTGTACAGAAGTAAGATAGGAAATTAGTTTGGAGAGGATGCACAGTATTGTTATCGGGTTATCAACTGTGAATTATAATTAATCAGAGGTGGGGGAGATGGAAGTGAGGAGAAGTGGGCAATTTTGTAATTGTGTAATTTTGTAACTGACGGGTATTGTGTGGGATGAAGTTGGCTGGGAGAGGAGATTATTGTTGAATGGTCAGGACGAGAGTGGAAGGAATCTTCATTTTTTCTGAATGAGGAAAAACTGATTACTGTATGAACGAAGAATTCGGTTAAAAGTGTATCTAATTTTCTTCTGGTACCTTATTACAACACATTTTCTATACTTTAATTCTTATCTCATTTATTACATGTGCCTTGAGTTTGTCATTGTGAAAGCTTTGTATTTCAGTTATCAGTCTAATTAACGAAATTTTCTTATCTTAACTACGCTTCGTTTGTAAAAATAAAGCGACTATTTTTTATCACGCATCTATAAAAATTAATAAAAATTAATTTAAATAATACCAATTATGCTTTTGACGCCTCCATTCTATACTGTTCCACGTCGCGTTTTATGTCCATTTTTGACGACTTTGACTTTTTATAATTTTTCTCTGAAAAACAGGTGTGTCACAAAATTTTCGAAAATATTGTTGTCGCTTTTCCTCAATGCCGATTGGGTAATTTGAAAAACTCGAAGGAAGGAATGTTGCCAAATTCACACAAATTAATCAGAATTGAGTTTCAGTTGAAGGACCGTGACAAAGATTTTTATTACATGTTTAGTTAAAAAAAAAATCAATTTTCAACCAAGAAGAAGAGAATGTTTAACAAAATACCTAAATTTTCAAGCAAACTGATGAATCTTCAATAAAAAAAAATTAATTCTCAGCAAAAAGTGAAAGACGAATTATTAAAAAAAAAACGTTGAATTCACAAGACAAAAATATGCATTTTCTACCAAAATAATTGAATTTTTGACTAAAAAAGATAAGTTTTCAATAAAATAAGTGAATTTTCAACTGAAAAAGATCCCTTTTCTAGCAAAAATGGAATAGCTACATTTTCAGTGAAAAAATTCATTTTCAAAAAAAAAAAGTAATTTCAAACAAATTTGTTAAATTTTGCTTCCTCATAGAGGAAGCTTTGTAATGGAAACATTTTTCAAAAATTTTTAATTCATTTAACTGAACCTTCCAGAATTCAAAAATGTCAAATACAATGTTATAAGCAATTGACCGGATGTGTGTGTGTGTGTGTGTGGATGTGTGGATGTCACACTTTTTTGTGAAAACGATAACTCGAAAACGGTTGCAGATAAACTGATAAAATTTGGAGGGCTTATTTTTTCTCACTAATATCTTAAAACTGACCAAAGGATTTCTGAAAATATTTATTGTATTTTTTCTTAGCAATCGATAATATTTTAAAAATCGTTTTTTTATAGTGAAAATTTTTTCATTACAAAAAGTTCATTATCTTATAGTACACATTTCAATTATGTTATCGACAAGAATGTCAAATCAAAAAAGAAAAACTAAAAATCTTATTTAGAACACACACTGGTATATATGAATTGTTTTCCAATTTTCAACCATAAATTTGATTGAGTTTGCTATTTTTTACATCATTTATTCAAAAGTGCTAAATGTTTTTAACGTATACATCAATATATTTTTTCAAATCAAAAAACAAAAAACAGGAGCGTTGCGGTAAGGCGCTGTACCCTAACGGCCTACCTGTATAACGGCGTCATGACGTTGCGACAGTTCACTCGAAGCAGAAGGCACACACAGAGCCAATAAGCACGATGGCGAGAACGCGTCGACCAGCAGTGGGGCTTGGATGTCTAAAGCTAACTAAAGCCGATCGGACTGATCGGATTATTTCGTTCGATCGAATGAGCCTGTCTTTAACAATGCCAACAGCGCTATCTGACATGCGAATATATATCGCGAAGTAGTATATCGAAGCTATTGGGACAATGTTAGTGAAAAAGAGCAGTGAATATCAATTCATTTTGATCAACAATAATATACTACGGTTTAAAATTTATTATTTACTATAAGGTTTATTGTTAATATTTAATTGAAATTCGAATTTCTTCTGCATTGGTGCCGCTGTGGTAGCTACCCAACAGGCTCAACGATTCGACAACGAAATCAAATAAGAAGAAGTATTGGATAACTAGACAGAGAGAGAGAGAGTATGATCGCTTCGAAACGAAAAGACCTGTCATTGGAGCACAATCGGATCGTCTCTGTCTATCTCACATGGTAGAAAGATAGGTTCGATCGACTTCAAGCATCGGAGTCCCAACCTCCAACTGCCAAGTGTTGACGTAAGTATTGTGAAAACTGTTTTTCTCGTGGAGAGTTAATTTAATACTTATAAACGTAAGTGATTTTCTGTTAAATAATTTCTTCGTATGTCTGGTTATGAGACTGCGTAAAGCATTATGCGCTATGCGCAGAAGTGCGTGCTGCGCACTTGAAGTGTCTTGCGAGTTGTTTTGATGCAAAAAAGTGATGTGTTTTTGGATGCTGCTGTTTTTAAATGTTTTAAGCTAGCGAGAGACAGAGTATCTGGACCAATTATTCAAGAGAAAGTTCTTCCTTTTGAACGAGATGCTCAGCAGCCCGCAAACGTTTAAAGTACTTAAGCAGGAAACACGTTTATTTTAACGTATAACAGCAAACTTTCTCCCTCATTTCTGTTCAATATCTAGTTTGCTCGTGTCTCCGTATTAGAAAAACAATTTTTTAAATATTTTTTACTACGCAGTAAAATCTACTGGAAAAGGTTCATTCGCCCCTGACTGTATACGTTCGGAGTGAACATAACTCCGGGGAGTCAGGTCCACGGTCAGCCCCAAAACCGATCATATCTCCGGGGTTCACTGTATTTCCAAAGCTTCAAAAATTAAACTGTATTGAAATTGCGCATTCAAACCTTAGTTTCAAATTCTGATTATCAAATTTTCAAAGATGATTTAAATTATTATCAGGTACCTTTTAGTAAGTAAATGACGTTTTGGGAAGGGTGGAAGGGGCACCTGCAGATGTTTCCGAGATGGATCCAGGGGTGCCTTTGCTTTTATGATAGGACTTTTGGTTTTGTTTATAAGGGGGCACATGTCAACATTCTGTGTGCTGCATGGTGTGACGGCGAAAAGGTAGTGTGGCAGGGATAAAAGCAATTCTTGGACTAGCTTTCTGCATTATTGAAGACTTTTTTCTCTTGTATATACTTTGGAGTAGGTTATGTTGCAGTAGGTAACTTTGAGATGTTTTCCATGATTTTTAAATAAATTATTGATTTGTATTATCTGGGTACGCCGTCCCGGCTCCAGACTTTGACTGGAGCTTATCTCCTTAGTAATATTACACAACCCCTAGGAACTACCCCTGTCAAATTTAACGAATCACGTCTCAGCTACCTTCAACAAAAACTGCAACAAAATGTTAAATTATAAATAATTACCACACGCAGCTTTCTAAGTCTTTAGTTTATTTGCGTATTTTGCGTATTTGCATATTTTGCGTAGGAAATTCATGTTAAACGCGATAATTTTGCTCTTGTCCTTTTCTTGATAGGTCCATGTCTCGTTACCGTATAATACAGTCGGTACAAATATAGCATTATGTCTTGCCATTTGAGCTTTTTTTGATATGTTTTTACTTCTGATAATGGACCCTGATCTACCGATAACCTTCTACCCTCGTTTATCCGCCTATCTAACTCCCCATCTATCTTCCCGTCACTATTGAATAGGCTACCCAGTATATACGTACTTATCAACTTCTTCTAATCTCTCATTATTTAGGACAATGTTGCACATTGTTTTCTCACCTTTTTCTGCAAACGCCATGATTTTCGTTCTATTTACGTTAATTTTGAGGCTCATGTTCTTCATGCTTGTATTTAGTTTACTCATTGTTCTTTATAAGTCTTCGATTGCTTTTGCTAAAACGGCCTTGTCATCTGCGAAAGCTAACCCACGTACCCTCACTGTCTCGAGCTCTACACCTTCTTTGTCGAAGAAGGCCATTCTTAGAGACTTATCCATAAATATGATAAATAGCCATAAGAACATAACGCATCCTTGTTTAAAGCCTTGCATAATATGGAACCAGTCACTTAGTTTTCCATGAACCCTTACACTCGCTTTGCTACCTGCATATATTTTTTTTTTTTGCTTGTAGGAGCCATCCATTGACTCCTTGCGTAAAATAATATTTGAAGGGTAATTTTTGGGAGACAGGGGTTGTTTTTGGAGATTCAATTTTCGCATTTTTTGAGTGCCAAAAAAAAGCCCAAAATTCTGGCGCTGATGATTTTTTTAATTTTTCAAATTCTATGTATTGGAGTTGCTGGCGGCCAGCACCTCCACCGAAAATCCGGTTATTTGAGAAAACTAAAAGAGCCCAAAAATCGGCATCATTGCTCAAAAAAGCCCCAAAAATGCCCAAAGTTATGGCATAAATAAAATATTCCAATTACGTTTTGGAGGTGCTAGCGGAACGCACATGTTTTGTTGACTTTCCTTTTTCTTCATCGCGTATGTTGTTGTTATATTGTTAAATTGAGAATTAGACTCAATTCTAGAAAGGTGAGGGGAGGAGAGGATAGCCGGGCTTTTCTCAGAATTCCTAAGCTGCGTCGTGGTTTCTTGCAACTACGTCGCATTTTTGTCACGGCGTCAGTTTCTCCCCACTTGGCTGTCTCTTTCCCCCTTTGTCACTCCTGACCTCGGTATCTTTGTTGGGCCCTCTCGCTCCCTCTCTATGCGAGGATGCTTGAACCCCCCCTCGAGCTAATTGCGCCCGGCGTTGGACGGGCACTGGTCCTTCAGCCTTCGATCCGTATCGACTTCTGAGAGTCTCCGTTTTTGGTCGCAAGCCAAAGATCGCGAACGCGATGCCAAAGAGTTGTTGTGAGTGTACCTCAATTTAATTTTGAGTTACTAGTTTTCTCATCGGCGTGGGATGACCAATTTTTGGTTCATCTCGGTAACAAGCAATAATTTTCATACTGGTCGAGACTCCGTTCTTACATTGAGTGGGTGCTTCTGGACAAGTCTATTCTCGTCCACGAGGTTATGGCAAATTTCTCCCTTGTCAGGCTTTGAGTAAACGCGCTAGCCTGCAAGGTAACCTCGTGGACCCTCTCCAGAAGTCTCTTTCACTCTTTTTCTTTGGTGAATTGTCTCTCTGTTCAAAAGCGTTCATGTTAACAAAAGGACTATACGATGAGCCCTCAATTGCTTTTCTCATTCTTGTGGAATAATACACAGTACATAAGTTCGAGCATTACCGTTAGACTCATCTAAATACAAATTGTACTTTTTTGTGACCTGTATGTAATCAACTGTTAAGTGTGAGTTATGTGATCATTTGGGAACAGTTTGAATTAGTGATTCTTTGTTGTGACCTGGTTTTAAACTACTAATAAAAGTGATCTCTTGTGAATCAATGTCAAAGTGCTTACTTGAATTCGTTCGCCCCTACCCGTAATTTTAGTCAATAAAGGTTTGAACATATTGTATGTATATTGGTTTCTAATAAGCCGGTAATGATGTACGAATATTCCAAAAGAATTAGGTTTATATTTTTTATTGAATTATTAGTGCATGAAGGATTGCGCCTTACACGAGTGTTACACGTTTTACATAAAAATATCTTCTGATTAGATATTTGCAACCAACTGGAGTGTCATCGATTTCTCCTGTGGTCAGTGGAGTAACAGTGCCACTTTCCATATTTATTTTTGCCCGTACATTCTTTTTTGCTTTAGAATCACGAATGTATAATCCAGCAAGATCATTTTCACTCTCCAATATTGCAAACACGTCACCGTTGGACGTTGATATAACAATTTGTTCTTGGTTTGGCGGAGATATGAAACCATTATGTCCTGCTCTCAGTTTAAGTCGAGTATCGGCAGGAAAAGTGAATCTTCGAAGCTCAAATATCCTTTTTGAAGCCGTTCTGCGCATCAACCGAATAAATGGAAGTTGATCAAGTGTATGTCCAGGTCCGTTATTGGAAGGAAGCCTGTTGGGTGGATTCATACACCTGGTAGGATGAGAAGGCCTTGAAGAAGAAGACTTGTCAGAAGAACAATGTCCGAGAGGAGGAGACCTAGACCTGGACCTCACAGTAGGAGGAGACCTGCCAGGAGAATCAGAAGTTCCGGTACGAGGAACATCAGGAATAGGGCTACTATTAGATGAAAGCTCGGACTGTGAACTTAACTCTGCAACAAGAAGCAAAGAATTACATTTTTCTAAAGTACGTAAGGCAAGATAGAATGCGCATTCCGGAAAATTTGTCGGAATTCCGAAATCAGTCATTCGATTAATGCAATTTAAAATCCCTAATGAGTTGGGAGTTCGAACCTTTTACGACCCCAGCGGAAGTGGGTTTTTAAATTTAGTTCACAATCCTTTTTTCAAAATGGCCAATACCAATTTAAGTCCGATTTTAAATTTCTTCGAAATTAAAGTTCATTTATGAAGAGCCTCCAGATCAAATCTTTTGTATTCTCTATTTGTTTATTCACGACATTTTATCCTAAGATATGAAAAAAGTGACTTTTTCACTATATATTTGTTGTGCTGAATTTACTGCTGGCTTCATGAAAATCTAAAAATGTTATCAAATTTTCCAATCTGCTATACACCGTGTAAGTATGCTTCGAGGTTGTCCTTGTGAGATATTTGTATTTTATAAATCAGACTAAGGAATAAAACGTTTGGTAAAAATGTTTCTCACGTCTTTACGAAGATAAGATAAAGAAAAATTCGTCTGATTCATGTAGACTTAAGAACAAGCCTGAGTTAATATTTCCATGTGTGGGGCTAATATGAAAAAAATTATTTGAATACATTTATTAAATATGTTGTTCATTGACCTAGACCATACGGACGTCTTTCATTATGTCTTTTATATCAAAATAAAATAAAGTTTTTGAAAACTATTTACTTTCCAAGAAATTGAGCACCAACAAAAAAGTATTTTCTGGCACTTTTGACGATGTTTCAGTTAAAAACTTTCTCTCTTTTTGATTTGAATTTTAACAAGATCTGAAGATTCTTAAGATGGTGAGGGTTTTTGGTAGATTGCAATGAACCCGAAAGGATTTTATAAGATTTCAATAGAATTACAAAAGATTTCGCAGCATTTTGAGGTATTTTAACATTTTTTATTGGGTATCTACAATTTTACGAAATCAGAGCAAATTTGAAGGTATTGTTTTTGCTGTAGTAGTATGCAATTGTAGTAGTAACAAATTGTTATTCTTATAAATGCTATTAAATTTTAAGTGTATTAGTATATTGACATATTTACCAATCGATTTAAGGATAACAGCCAGTGACAGGACGAGAGTGGAAAGTATCTTCATTCTTGCTGAATGAGAAAAAACTGATTACTGTATTAACGAAGAATTCGGTTAAGATTGTATCTGTTTTTTTCGGTTACCTTATTAACGCACATATTCTATGCTTCAATTCTTATCTCATTGATCACATGTGCTTTGAGTTTGTCCTTGTGAGATGTTTCAATTTAGGTATGCAGTTTAATTAACGAAATGTTCCTATATCAACCATGCTTTGTTTGTAAAAATAAAGCGTTTAAAAATTTTTTTTCTGAAAAAAGATATTCTCTTTTCGCTCCGCTGGGAATCGAAATACAGAACTACTGATTTCCGGTCAGGTACTTCCCCATTAAGCTACTAGAGAGTTCGAGAGAAGAAACTTTTTTCAGAAATATACGATTTATTTTGCTAGATGGTACAAATCAAAATTTTAAAGGAATCTGTATTATCATTAGAGAATAACAGAAAATATTCAACGTCTTTTCAGACAAAAGTTGTAGGGGACTGAGGGGGTCAACTACTGGTGCCAATGACCTTGACCTTGAATTCAATTTTCAAGGTTATTTGAAGGTCAAAGTGATTTTTTAAAATGGGAATCACTATACTTGACCCCAGATTTGAAAAGAGCGGGAAATTTTACGTTCAAAATGATATTTTAATGAAAGTCATGGTAAGGTCAAATAAAGGTCAAATTTGACCTTCCTTCAAACATCGACCTTCAAATGACCTTGAAAATCGAGTTCAAGGTGAAAGTCATTGGTACCAGTTGGTAATCCCTCTGCCTCTGGTTAAATGCATCAGGGGTGTTTTTTTTCTGATTATTAACCCTCCGTTCACAGGCAGGGGCTTTTGAGGCACACACGATTTTTCAAACTAGAATATCTCGCCTACGGGAGAAGATTTTTCTTCAAAAAGTTTTAAACAATTAACACTAATAACAATTAGGTCATGTAGTAGATGCTTTAAGAAGTAACCCAGCATTTTACCAGTTTTTTTTGAAAGCCAGAAACAGTTCAAAAACTGACTCAGACTTAAAAGACCCTGTCTGTAAACGGAAGGTGGGAAAAGGAAGTCTGTAAACGGAGGGTTAATGTGGGGTTGTAAGTATAGTTTACAGTTTGTCGCAGGTGACTAGCTTGATTTCTTGTTTATTTGCCAATTTTTCAGCAGTGTTCTATGAACCCCGCAAACTCATTGACTTTAAATTTATATTTGTTTTTGGTTTTGTTTGATATCTATATTTTCAATCAAGGGTAGGTGTGAGTGTTATTTTCGGACAATGTAATTTCTTATTTTTAGTGAGCTCAAAACTAGCTCAGATCTATGGTATATGTTTTCTCGTACTTATTCCATATCTATTGCTTTGGGTTTGTTTTAAGGGTTAGGGTTTTTTATTATATTATTATACCATCAAGCCATTTCCCTTACGGGGTAGGCGTGACTCGCCCAAAAATCGGCATCGGTGCCCAAAAAAGCCCCAAAAAAGCCAAAAATTATGGCATAAAGAAAATATTCAAATTACGTTGTGGAGGTGCTAGCGGAATGCCTTTTTTTGTTGACTTTCCTTTTTCTTCATCGGGTATGTTGTTGATATATGTATACTGGTTTCTCATAAGCCGGTAATGACATACGAGTATCCCAAAAGAATTAGGTTGATATTTTTTTATTGAATTAATAGTACATGAAGGATTGCACTTTACACGAGTGTTGCGCGTTTCACATAAAATTGTCTTCTGATTAGATATGTGGCACCAACTGGAGTGTCATCGATTTCTCGTGTGGTCAGTGGAGTAACAGTGCTACTTTCCATGTTTATTTTTACCCGTAAGATCTTTTTTGCTTTAGTATCTCGGATGTATAATCCAGCAAGAGTTTTAGGACTCTCCAATATTGCAAACACGTCACCGTTGGACGTTGATATAACAATTTGTTCTTGTTTTGGCGGAGGTATCAAACCATTATCTCCTACTCTCAGTCTAAGTCGTGTATTGGCAGGAAAAGTGAATCTTCGAAGTTCGAATATGCTTTTTGAAGCCGTTCTGCGCATCAACCGAATAAATGGAAGATGATCAAGTGTATGTCCAGGTCCGCTACTGGAAGGAAGCCTGTTGGGTGGATTCATACACCTGGTAAGATGAGAAGGCCTTGAAGAAGAAGACTTGTCCGAAGAACAATGTCCGAGAGGCGGAGACCTAGACCTGGACCTCACAGGAGGAGGAGACCTGCCAGGAGAATCAGAAGTCCCGGTAGAAGGAACATCAGAAATAGTGCCACTATCAGATGAATACTCAGACTGCGAACTTAATTCTGCAACATGAATCAAAGAATTACATTTTTCTAAAGTACGTGAGGCAAGATGGAATGCGCATTCTGGAAAATTTGTCGGGATTCCGAAATCACTCATTCGAATAATGCAATTTAAAATCCTTAATGAGGTGAGAGTTCGAAACTTTTATGACCCTAGCGGAAGTGGGTTTTTAAATTTAGTTCACAATCCTTTTTTTAAAATGACCAATCATCAAATATACCAATCCACTATACACCGTCTAAGTATGCCTCGAGCTTGTCCTTGTGAGATATTTGTATTTCATAAATCAGACTAAGGAATAAAACGTTTGTTAAAAATGTTCCTGACGTCTTTCCGAAGGTATCTGATAACATAAAGAAAAAGTCGTCTGATTCATGTAGACTTAAAAATAAGCGCGAGTTAATATTTCCGTGGGTGGGGCTAATATGAAAAAAATTATTTGAATACATTTACTAAATATTTTTTTCATTGGCCTAGACCATATGGACGTCTTTCATTATGTCTTTCACAGCAAAATAAAACAAGCTTTTCAGAACTATTTACTTTCAATGAAATTGAGCAGCAACAAAAAAGTATTTTCTGGCACTTTTGACGAAGTTTCAGTTTAAAGCTTTCTCTCTTTTTGATTTGAATTTTAACAAGATTTCAAGATTCTTAAGATGTTCAGGGTTTTTGTTAGATTGCAATGAACCCGAAAGGATTTTATAAGATTTCAATAGAATTACAAAGGATTTCGCAGCATTTTGAGGTATTTCAACATTTTTGATAGAGTATCTACAATTTTACGTAATCAGAGTAAATCTGAAGGCATTGTTTTTGCTGCAGTAGTTTGCAATTATTATGTAAATTTGTATAAATATGAAGAAGCAAATTGGACCATTCTGTTGCAAACCAAGTTCTTACCGTGAAATGTAGTGTGATTTTAAAGATATGAAAAGAATTTAATATATTTCAACAAATTTAAAAAAATTTTGACTTTGAAATTTCAAAGATTTGAAGGGATTTACGAGTATTGAATTTAAATTATATAATTTTAAATGATTTCATAAGATTTGACAGGGTTTCAAAGTGCTTAAGGAATTTCAAACTAATTCAAAGATTTAAAATTGTTTCCAGAGATTTGAAAGTATGTTTGCGGATTTAAATTAAGATATATTGCGAGTGACTTCGGACAAATTGTTATTTGCGTGATTCTTATAAATAATATTAAATAAAAAATGTATTATTATATTGATATATTCACCAATCGAATAAAGAATAACAGCTAATGGTAGAACGAGAGTAGAAAGGATCTTCATTTTTGCTGAATGAGAAAAAACTGATTACTGTAATAATTTTTTTCGGTTACCCTATTAAAGCACATATTCTATCCTCCAATTCTTATCTCATTTATTACATATGCTTTGAGTTTGTCCTTGTAAGATGTTTCTATTTAATTACGCAGTCTAATTAACGAAATGTTCTTATATCAACCATGCTTCGTTTGTAAAAGCGTTTTAAATAAGTTTTTCTGAAAAAAGATCTTCTCCTTTCGCTCCGCTGGGAATCGAACCACAGAACTACTGATTTCCAGTCAGGTGCTTTCTCATTAAGCTACTAGAGAGATCGAGAGAAGAAGCTTTTTTCAGAAATAAACTCATTATTTTTCTAGATGGTAGAACTCAAAATTTTCATGGAATCTGTATTATCATTCTAGAATAACAGAAAATATTTAACGTGTTTTCAGACCAGATGGAGCTATGAAAGAAAAGTTATTTTAAATAATTTTCTTATGAAAAAAGATAGTAGCCTAATGGGAAAGCACCTGACCGGAAATCAGTAGTTCTGTGGTTCGATTCCCAGTGGAGCAAAAGGAGAAGGTCTTTTTCCAAAAAAAAAAAAATATTTAAAATATTTTTATTTCATAGCTCCATCTAGTCTGAATTTGACTGCTCATAAGAAACTTTTCAGGCGAAAATCATAGTTGATATTACAGTAATATTTTCTCGAAAAAGTTGTATGACGTATTCCCATGACGTCATGCTAAAATACTCAATTCAAGGCTTCCCGCTCTTTGGTTTTGATTGGTAAGCCACTGACGTGGAGGAGAATATACAGGGACCGTAGTGGGTGGTGCTGGAACTCCGCAAATGGAAATAACCGTGTAGAGACGGGAAATAAGGGAGAGGGGAAATAAATGAGACTCCACTGTATTTATATTAATTTTTATTCAATTATATAAATGCGTGATAAAAAAATGTTCGCTTTATTTTTACAAACGAAGCATGTTTGATATAAGCACATTTTGTAATTAGACTGCGTACTGAAATAGAAACATCTCACAAGGACAAACTCAAAGCAAATATAATAGATGAGATAAGAATTATAGCACAGAATATGTGTTTTGATAAGTTACCGAAAAAAAGATAGATACACTGTTAACCAAATTCTTCGTTAATACAGTAATCAGTTTTTCTTCATTCAGCAAAAATGAAGATCTTTTCCACTCTCGTCCTGTCACTGGCAGTTATCCTTAATTCGATTGGTGAATATAATAATATAATAATATAACTTTAATTTGAAAACAGTTTTTAGAATTACGCAAATAACAATTTGTAATTGTAGAACTCCTATAAAAACTGTTGAATTACTGCAAAGCGTTGCGAAAGTTTTCGTAATTTCACTGAAATCTTATAAAATTCGTTCCAGTTTATTGTAATTCACCTAAAATCGTCAAAATCTTTGAAATCTTTAAGTTTACTGAAAATTTAAAATGAAAGAAAGAAAGCTTGACACTAAAACGTCGTCAAATGTGGAAGAAATCACTTTTTTGGGGGCTCACTTTCTTTAAAAATAGATTGTTATGAAAAAGTTAGTTTCATTTTACTTTGCGAGACCCAGTGAAAGACATCCATGTGGTCCAGGCCAATAACAAAATTACTCAACAAATGTATCCAAATAATTATTTTCATAGTAGCCCCACCCATAGTAATATTATCTCAGGCTTGTTTTTAAGGCTACATGAATCAAAGAAATTTCTTCTCATCTAGTCAGATACCTTCGAAAAGATTTTCGCAACATTTTTAACAAATATTATATTCTTTGGTCTGAATTATGAAATGCAAATACCTCAGAAGGATAAGCTCGAGACTCACATGATTTATGAGATGTGAACTATACTGAATTGCATATATTCTGATCAATTCATCAGAATACTAATTAAACTATTAAGTAGACTGGTACAAAATTTTCAATAATTCGTTATTATATTTCTTACTTAAATTTTCTTTCATCAGTATTATATTTCAAGTGGATCTTTTCATGTCTTTAAAATGTCCTCAAGACGTCTGCTAAAAGAGGTCTATAAGACAATTTCAGGACTTGTGTACCCACTGGGGATTGTTAACTTTTTAATTAGTTTTGTGACGAACTTTTCTTCCTAAATTAATACGAACCACTTTTAGCAAAAGGAAATTTTTCACCTATAATAATAACACAACAAATTTTTAGTGAAAAAAGTCAATTGTTCCTTATTTTGGGACAAAATTTGGTGAATAAATAAATGGGGATTACAAAACATTCAAGAAAGAGGTTCGTCACAATTAAAGGAACTTTAATTTGAGAAACAATTAAAAATCAGACAAAAGTTGAAGGCTTTGGAATTTTTGAACGAAGCAAGTGCATTCGGCCCCACTCTACACTGCTCAGCACAATATTTTAACGTTTCGCGCTTTAATTTTGTTATTATGTTAATGTACTTATTTTTTTACGAGCCACAATGCACGTGAATGAACATTGTAGAAAGAAAGAACAAAATGGATTCCAGTAGCTCCGAAATATTTGACAAACAAATTTTAGGCGAGCCAGGAGACGGGCAAACCAATCTTAAGGAAAGATTCCAATTTAATTATCAAATACCCAGCTACAACTATGCATTTAGAAAAAAAAGTATTACGATCATTCACATCACCTTAAGAGCCACAATGCGCGCAAACGAACATTGCGGAAAGAAAGGATGATGTAAATTCAGATAACTTTGAAATGCTTTATATCCAAATCTTAGGCGAGCCAAGTGACGGGCGAACCAATCACAGGGAAAGCTTCTTATTTGATTATAAAGCACCTAGCTTCCATTATTTTCTAATACATTATTTAAAATAGAATAATTTTTAAAATAACACTATACAGTGCATGCATCAAGGATATCGAAACAGTTTAGAACACTAAAGCACAGCACTGCACTAAAATTTTAAATGACAAAAAAAAGGTTAACTTTGAACACTTGAATCCATATCGCGTGACAGGTACCTCAATTCCTAATACAAGAACACTCTCCTCTGGAGCGTATACCAAAAGACGACCTCGTCCACACGAGCGTCGAGACCGAAGTGACGAACGATCTGGGACCCGTCTCCCAGTGAACTAGCTTTCCGTGTGCGTTGAGCGTGCTATGCTGCTATTGGTTAGTAGTCCCCAGTCTGCTCGATGGAGGGGGTCCTACTACCACTTGCCTTGTGCGGTGTTCGTCGCGCTGGATGGTTTAGCTAGAGAGGCTACGCTATAGTATAGAAACGAAAACTATACCTAAATTCATACCGTGAGTTTCATTTGCACGTTATGACGATGGGATACGTATACACGTTACAGTATTGATATAAATAATTTTTTGAGATTCGCAAAGCGTTCTGCATTCAGACTTTTTCATTCGTCGATTCTATTAAACTGAAAAAGTCGTTGCAAAAGCAATACAATATACTGATTATTAGAAAAGAATTGTGAACCACATTTAAAAAGTAGCGTAGATTGGGACAGTGGCAACCAACTTCCGCTAGGGTTAGAAATTTAGGTTCAAACTTCCACTTCATTTAAAATTTTAAATTTCTTCAATCGAATAATTGATTTCTAAATTTCCACAAATTTTCCGGAATATGGATTTTACCTTGCCTTACGTACTTTAGAAAAATGTAATTCTTTGCTGTTGTTGCAGAGTTAACTTCACAGTCCGAGTCTTCATCTAATAATGGCCCTATTGCTCATGTTTCTTGTACCGGAACTCCTGATTATCCTGGTAGGTCTCCTCCTCCTGCGAGGTCCAGGTCAAGGTCTCCTCCACTCGAACATTATTCTTCTGACAAGTCTTCTTCTTCAAGGCGTCCTTATCCAACCAGGTGCCTGAATCCACCCGACAGGCTTCCTTCCAATAACGGACCTGGACATAAGCTTGATCAACTTCCATTTATTCGGCTGACTCGCAAAACGGCTTCGAAGCGGATATTCGAACTTCGAAGATTCACTTTTCCTGCCGATACTCGACTTAAACTGAGAGTAGCAGATAGTAATAAATTCATGCCTCTGCCAACCCAAGAACAAATTATTATATCAACGTCCACCGGTGACGCTTTTGCAATATTGGAGACTCCTAATGCTTTTGCTGGAATATACATCCATGATAATTGTGCAAAACAGACAAGACGGGCAAAAATAAACATGAAAAGTGGCACTGTTACCCCACTGACCACAGGAGAAATCGATGAGACTCCAGTTGGTGTCAACTTTCCAATCAGAAAACATTTTCAAATAAAACGCATAAAACTCGTGTAAAGCGCAATCCTTCATGCACTATTAATTCAATAAAGTATATACACCTAATTCTATTGCAACAGTCGTAGGTCATTACCGGCCAACAGGTTTCCAAGCTTTTTTTTGGTCTAATTTCCATGTTTTGGTAAAAATTTGTTTGAAAATTGTGAGGTAAGATTTTAATCGTCGAATTATTGATATAGAATAACTTATCATGAGGACATCGCTAAACAGGAAGTTCTCGTTGAGGAATTGAACATTATAATTGATTTCCGTCGAACTTTATATATTCTGTTGAACACTAGGCAAAGTTAGGTGCTATTCGGACCAATCAAAACAGTGGATAACATAACCTCAACTACAGGAAAATCGTAAATACTAGACTCGATAATTCTGGAGTTCAATCACTCCATGGATCTTATAACAGAGGGGCAGAGACTTTATTGAATTTTTGTTGATCTAGAAATATCGATAGATTACCAAAAAGAAGTTTTGATGTTCCAACCTTTAGTTCTTGAAAAAATTCTTAGGATCAACATAAATTACAATTAAAAACGAATAAATAATATATGGTAGTCCGCATGAAAAGGGCTCCTATATGGCCGGTATACAGCTGGATGAATGAATAAATTCCCGCAATTTTAAGCCCAGCACGCAACTTTTAGGTTGAAACACGAGGCACCTGGGCATTTTGGACGGTGGGACTTCGAAAAAACCACTTTTCGAGAAAAACGCACCTGAAGTTGGCGAGGGCTGTGTTTTACTTTTTATTGTAACATGAAATATATCCACTCCTGATTGCTTTGGGAACACCAGTATAGTGTCAATAAATGAAATATAGGTCCTAGTATTATCCCCCACTCAAACCCGAAAATAATGATTTTGACCCTGACTTAGCCAAACGCAAACATCTTCTAAACTAGAATGAGCCATAAGGGCCCTTATTATGAGGACGCCCACATATTATTTTCATGTTTTAACCTTCAGATATTCAAAGAAATAATAACTAAAAAGTGCATTGATTAGTAGAGCTAAGTTCCGAAGCCAAGGTAATTGTCATTCAAATTTTTCTAAACATTAATTAATAATCAGTAACATTATTACGAAATGATATATTACGACACTAAAGACGTGAGTATTCTTTTGTTCAACGCATATCCAACGTCGAGTATCTTTACAACAAAAATCAAGAGCGATGCTAGTAATTACATCATTTCTAGTACATGTGAGGTCTTGCTTCAAATGAAGATATGATGAAAAAAGCCACGCTAAAAACAAACGTAAAATTCACCGGTGACTATTTTATTTTTATGCCACTAAACAAACAAAAAACCCTATCACTCGCACTAATTATTAATCTGCATCATCGCAGGGTCCTACACCAGCTTAACCTGGTCCCAGCTAATAATTCTTGTGTAGGAACCTCGGAGGATCCTGGACATGTTCCTGAACATGAACCTGCACACGAACCTGTACAGGTAATCTTATCGGTTCCTGTAAAGGAATTTAGCGAAGGAAACTGTACATGATCATGTAAAGGAACCTGTATGCAAGCTGAACTTTGAATGCTCCTGCATACTTCCCTTTTGCAGAGTGATTTAAGACGCGGGTTCATTTACAGGAACTTGTTCAGGATCCTATAAATGAACCTGCATAGGAACTAGTCTTCGAGGGTTCGCTAGTGGCTTGGCTTTCTCGATAGTCAGTTTGATCTTCAAGGAAATAAAAGGAAAGCACCTTTATAGCTGAAAGCAAAATTAGTTTTCGCGACTGCTTTCTGTAAAGGACTCCATACGTGTTTCCGTACAGGAAATCACGCCTCAATTCACTTCAGAAAAGAAGCCTGTACAGGAACCTACTCGATCATTCAGAGGTTCCTTTGTCGGTGCAGGTTCCATTACAGGATCATGTATCATATTCTTTGCCAAATTCCTGCACAGGAACCGTCCAGATAACCTGTGCAGGTTCATGTGCAGGATCGTGTCCAGGAACATATCCAGGACCCTCCGAGGTTCCTGTACAGGAATTTTCAGCTGGGTTGAATATGAGTAATAAATTTATAGCCCATTGATTCATTCTATACAAAAAATTCTCATTTTTCTTAACTTAATGCAAACAATCAGCAGGCAATGTTTACCAATTGGAGACAGGCTACGTCACGTTTACAGTTCTACAATATGTTCTTATTGTGTCAATAGAGATAACAATATCACATCATCGCGTTGTTTTATTAAACTCATCTATGTTTGACATTCTTCATTATGATAAATCAGACCATTGTCCGATTATAATTCTTGAAATATTTCAGTCAGACTCTCTGAAATAAAATCAGCAATGTTTTAATTACAGGTAATTATCCAGCATCTTTCTTCAAAAGTTTGTTTTCTGATCCAACGTTATCTCCGCCAAGGCTTTTTTCATAGAAGAATAAACTAACTTTTACACACACTTATTTTTGTATTTACATTATTGGCTTTGGCATATGAAGAAAGTACCTATTCTCCAGAATTAATAAATTTAAAAAAATGTTGAATCCGTGACAGAAAATACTCAGTAACAAAATAACCAAAATCATTAAAATTCAGTTACATGATAATTTGACTGTAAATCACTCATTTCAAGAGATTTATCGTTTCAGCCAGCAATATTGATTGTTTTATTATCTAGGGCGATTATTTTTCCAGTTGAAATTACTGTGTAATCAGTCAAACATAAAAATTTTCATGATTCAATTTAGAGTTTACATCACCAATGACGATGAAAAAGGAATGAAAAGAGTACAAGATAATTTTTGAAGCCTGTTTTTTATTATATGATAAACAAAGTTTCTTGGAAAGTAGATACCAGCAGAAATACAATAATGTAAGTAAAAAGTGTCTGCACTTGAAGAAATATTACATAAGAAAATTAATTTGAAAACATAAGTGTTGGCATTAGAATGATGTTTCCATCAAAATTGTATGTTGCGTTTCAATATGGTTGTCCTATTTTATTGGAAGTATTATTGTAGATGGCCAGATCCATAATGCCCATGGGAACCCGGATAAAATTGATGAGAAGAAGATGATTAAAAAAAAAGAGTATTCGGCGGAAGTTCTGAAGTTGGGTCTTCACATACGCCACCATGTCCTCGAATGAAATGGTATGGGTCATTCCCTGCTACAGATGCCTGTCCTGGGTTCTAAGCATGAGCATATAGATACTCATGTTGATTCCAAAGATTCTGCTGGCCTTGATTGAAATGGTGTGGGTCATACCCTGATGCAGATGCCCCTCTTAGACTTGGAGTACTAACATATGGGCTATGCTGTAGCTCCTGCTGAAGGTTAGCTTCATATCCTCCTGGGAGTGAAATTTCAGGTAACTGGCCTGTTACCTGCAATTTCACTCCCAGGAGGATATGAAGCTAACCTTCAGCATGAGCTACAGCATAGCCCATATGTTAGTACTCCAAGTCTAAGAGGGGCATCTGCATCAGGGTATGACCCACACCATTTCAATCCAAGACTTTGGAGTCAACAAGAGTATCCATACGTCAGACAGCGCTGTTGTCAATGTCAAAGAGAGGCTCATTCGATCGAACGAAATAATCCGATCAGTCCGATCGGCTTTAGTTGGCTTATTCCCTATGTGTGCCTCCCGCTTTGAGTGAACTGTCGCAACGTCATCACGCAGTTACACAAGTAGGCCGCTAGGGTACAGCGCCTAACCCCAACGATCCTGTTTTGTCACGCCTGAGTGAACACCGCACATCCCCCCGCAGCTCCTTTCACCCATACCCGCGGCGCGGCGTCAATTCTCTGTTGAACTAACTCCGGGGGCACTATCTCCGGGGTTCACTGTAAATAAATATGATCTGAATGAGATTTGGGAAAATATATTGATGTATACGTTACAAATATTTAGTACTGGGAATGATTTCATACTTTTATAATTATTTAATTAAAGATAAAAATATATAATATAGTCTTTTATCTTTTATCTAATATGTCTTTCGGGTTGAAAAATCAACTATTTTGTTAAAAATTAATATTTTTGATTGAAGAAGCAATAATGTAATAATAAAATGTTACAATAATAAATATTTAATTTTGGTAAGTTCTATTATGCACACAAATGTGACATTCTTCGTCACTGTCCTTCAAATGAAACTCAATTCTTAATAATTTGTGTGAATTTAGCAACATACCTTCCTTTGAGTATTTCAAATTTCCCAATCGGCATTGAGGAAAAGCGACAACAATGTTTTTGAGATTTTCGTGAGACACCTGTTTTTTAGAGAAAGATTGTAAACAGACAAAATCGTCAAAAATTGACCTAGAGCGGTAGTGTGACTAAACGCGGAATGGAGGCGTCGAAATCATGATTGGTATTATTTTAAATAATTTGTATTTATTTTCATAGATGTGTAATACAAGAATCTTAGCTTTATTTCTACAAACGAAGCATAGCTGAGATAAGAAAATTTCGTTAATTAGACTGATAACTGAAACACAAACATCTCACAATGACAAGCTCGAGGCACATGTAATAAATAAGATAAGAATTATAGTATAGCAAATGTGTTGTAATAAGGTACCAGAAAAAAAATTAGATACACTTTTAACCGAATTCTTCGTTAAATCAGTTTTTTGTCATTCAGAAAAAATGAAGATCCCTTCCACTCTCGTCTTGACTTTAGCAGTTATCCTTAATTCGATTGGTGAATATAATAATATACTATACCTTTAATTTGGAAACGTTTTTTTAGAATAAATGGCAAAACCAAATTATTTTTGTATTATCTCAGCAGACTTTTTCATTCGTCGATTCTATTGAACTGAAAAAGTCGTTTCAAAATCAATAAAATATATTGACTATTCTAAGAAAAGAACTGGAGACTACATTTAGAAATTAATGCAGACCGGGACAGTGGCAACCAACTTTCTCTAGGGTTAGAAATTTAGGTTCAAACTTCCCCTTCATTCAACATTTTAAATTGCTTCAATCGAATAAGTGATTTCGAAATTCCGACAAATTTTTCGGAATGCAAATTTTATCTTGCCTTACGTAATTTAGAAAAATGTAATTCTTTGCTTCTTGTTGCAGAGTTAAGTTCACAGTCCGATTCTTCATCTAATAGTGGCCCTATTCCTGATACTCCTCGCACCGGAACTTCTGATTCTCCTGGCAGGTCTCCTCCTCCTGTGAGGTCCAGGTCTAGGTCTCCTCCACTCGGACATTGTTCTTCTGAAAAGTCTTCTTCTTCAAGGCCTCTTCGACCTACCAGGTGCATAAATCCACCCGACAGGCTTCCTGCCAATAACCAATTTGGAAATAAACTTGATCAACTTCCATTTATTCGGCTGACTCGCAAAACGGCTTCGAAGCGCGTATTCGAACTTCGAAGGTTCACTTTTCCTGCCAATACTCGACTTAAACTGAGAGTAGGATCTAATAAATACGAGCCTCTGCAAACCCAAGAACAAATTGTTGTATCAACGTCCCACGGTGACGTCTTGGCAATATTGGAGAGTGAAAATGCTCTTGCTGGAATATACTTTTATGATAGTTGTTTAAACGGGATAAGACGGGCAAAAATAAACATGGAAAGTGGCACTGTTACCCCACTGACCACAGGAGAAGTCGATGACACTCCAGTTGGTTCCAGATATCCAATCAGAAGAAATTTTGAAATAAAACGCGTAAAACTCGTGTAAAGCGCAATCCTTTATACACTATTAATTCAATAAAGGAATATAAACCATCCGCTTACTCTGTCCTTATTTCTTCTCTGTATTTTTTATACTGCTGGGGCCAACAGTTTTGCAAGCCAATCTTTGGTCTAATTTCTACGTTTTGGTAAAAATTTGTTTGAGAATTGTTAAGTGAGATTTTAATCCTCGAATCATTGATGTAGAATAACTTATCATGAGATCATCGCTAAACAGAAGATAGCGAGAAAGTTTCAGTAAATTCAATATGAATGACAACATTTTTTCTACTTACTTACAATTCATTAAAATTGGCGAATAATTGTTTTCATTGACAAAATATGACTCTCCGCGTTTGTAATAATCTGACAACGTACTTTCAATATTTTTTTAACATTCAAAATACCATCAAAATGTAACGTTAAACTTTCAGTGTGACTTTCAAAAGTGTCAACATTTTTTTAAAATTTAAGATTTTCTTTCATTGGAGTTCTTCTTTTTGTTTACTGACGTTTGGTTCAATAATTTTAAAATAAATTTGCAGTATATATTTGTCTTAACAGCATCAATTGTGATAAGAGCATGTTTGCGAAGTTTAAATGTTCAACTTCACTAAGACTTTCTGCGTCTGTATCCGATCCAAGGATATCTGGAGAGCAAATAGTGACCCACTCCTCCGGGTGAAATCTGATACATAGACGGCTTCAAAGTAGTAAGAGGGTCAGGGTGCAGAAATCTATGTCTATATGATTCAATAACTCTATGAATTAACAACAATACATATTTCCCAATTTCTTTTAAACATGCCAGCATCAAGAAAAGAAATTTGTATAGTGAAAGTAGATGAGTAAAAAATGCTGCCAGTCCTAAGCCTGGAAAAACGGTTAAGGGAAAATTTTGGGAAGGGAAGGGGACCGAGAAAATTAGGAAAGCGTTAAATGGAGAGGGTAAGAAGGCTCGAAGGACAAACGTTCCTGGCACTAATCCTGGCCCGCAACTCGAGGAATGTCCCCCGTGGATTCTGACCACAGTTCGCAACTCGAGTGCACCAGCGGGAAGGAGGGAGATAGGGATCCCTCTTAGGTGGCATGCCACCGTCTTCCAGGCTGTCTTAAACTAAAACCGCAACAAATTTGAAATAAAAAATAATCACCACACATAACTTTCCAAGTCTTTCGATGATATATCTACCCTCACAGTAACATTACACATACCCTAGGAACTACTTCTATTACATTTAGCGAACTATGTAGGACTATTTTTGATTAAAACTTTTGGCGTTTTAGCTGAAGGCAGCTGAGACTTGGATCTTTATGTTTGATAGGGGTAGTTCCTAGGGGATGTGTAATATTACTGTGGAGACAGCTATATTAACTAGAGTCTTGCAAGGTTGTTTCGGGTGATTATTTTTAATTTGAGATTGTGTAGGCGGTTTTACTTGAAGGCAGCTGAAAGTCGTTTCGTTAAATGAAATAGAGGTAGTTCCTAGGGGCTGTGCAATATTACTGTGAGGCCCGTGTTCTTCATGCTTGTATCTAGTTTACTCAAAATTCTTTGCAAGTCTTCGATTGATTCTGCCATAACGACATTGTCATCTGCGAAAGCCAACCCACGTACCCTCACTGTCTCGAACTCTACACCTTCTTTGTCGAAGAGGGCCATTCTTAGACACTTGTCCATGAATATGATGAATAGCCACGAGGACATAACGCATCCTTGTTTAACGCCTTGCATAATATCGAAGCAGTCACTCAGTTTCCCATTAACCCTTACACTCGCTTTGCTACATGCATATATTGTTTTTTTTTGCTTGTAGGAGCCATGCATTGACTCCTTTTGTAAAATATTTTTTGAGTGTATTGGGGAGCCCAAACATAGCCTGAAATTCGGATATGCTTACATTTAGGCTGGGTGCGTAAGTTATTTTAAGGGTAATTTTTGGGAGAGAGGGGTTGTTTTTTGAAAATTATTTTATTTTTATTTTTTGAAAGCCCAAAAAAGCTCAACATTACGCACATGTTTTGTTGACTTTCCTTTTTCTTCATCGTGTATTTTGTTGATATTTGTATATTGGTTTCTAATAAGCCGGTAATGACGTACGAGTATCCCAAAAGGATTAGGTTGATATTTTTTTATTGAAATAATAGTGCATGAAGGATTGGGCTTTACACGAGTGTTACGCGTTTTACATGAAACTGTCTTCTGATTAGATGTTTGGAACCAATTGGAGTGTCATCGATTTCTCTTGTGGTCAGTAGAGTAACAGTGCCACTTTCCATGTTTATTTTTGACCGATAGATCCTATTTGTTTTAGTATCACGGATGTATATTCCAGCAAGAGTATTAGGACTCTCCAATATTGCAAAGACGTCACCGTTGGACGTTGATATAATAATTTGATCTTGGGTTGGCAGAGTCTCATACTTATCATTTCCTACTCTCAGTTTAAGTGGAGTATCGGCAGG
The DNA here is from genome assembly GCA_932195095.1 of Andricus curvator. Lineage (NCBI taxonomy): Eukaryota > Metazoa > Arthropoda > Insecta > Hymenoptera > Cynipidae > Andricus > Andricus curvator. The sequence continues at coordinate 205,838 of CAKNYM010052622.1, read as the reverse complement.
AAAAGTGAATCTTCGAAGTTTGAGTATCCGCTTTGAACCCGTTCTGCGCATCAACCGAATGAATGGAAGTTGATGAAGGGTAGGCCCAGGTCCGTTATCGGAAGGAAGCCTGTTGGGTGGATTCATACACCTGGTAGGATGAGAAGGCCTTGAAGAAGAAGACTTGTCAGAAGAACAATGTCCGAGAGGCGGAGACCTAGACCTGAACCTCACAGGAGGAGAAGACTGTCAGGAGAATCAGAAGTTCCGGTAGAAGAAACATCAGGCATAGGGCCACTATTAGATGAAGACTCAGACTGTGAACTTAACTCTGCAACAAGAAGCAAAGAATTACATTTTTCTGAAGTACGTAAGGCAAGATGAAATGCGCATTCCAAGGTCAAGTTTAGAGGAAGATCAAATTTGACCTTCCTTTAAACTTTGACCTTCAAATAACCTTGAAATTCAAATTCAAGGGCAAGGTCATTGGTATCAGTAGGTGATCCCTCTGCCTTTGATAACTTTTGTCCGAAACACTTTGCTGTTCACAACCTCAATTCCGAGCTAACACCTTTTATTTAAACATTACCGCAAATTTGACATTCATTCGACCTTGCAATGACCTTCATAAAAATATCATTCTGAACGTAAAATTTCCCAATTACTTAAAATTACTATCAATTACTATACTGCGAGATATTTATATTGAGAATTTGACTGCTCAAAAGAAACTTTTTAGGCGAAAATCATAATTGATATTACAGTGGAGTCTCGCCTATTTCCCCGGCCTTGAAACCTAACGATTCTTTTATTTTCACGCTGGAGGGGGCCCCACCTTTACCGCGAGTGGGCAGGATATTTTGTTCAAGCGATGTTCATTGGCTGCCCCGTTTTTGTATCGCTACGCCTTCTCTAAACAACTTTTTGAACTGCGCATGTGCCGAAAAGTGCTTGTTGATTTGAAGTCGACCTAGGAATTCCTAAAACTGCCGGCCCACGAAGTTTCTCAGCTCAATGGGGCGAAATACGGTTGCGACTGTCGCCTCGGAAGGGCTGGCAGTGCGCAAGTACTCAGTCGAGTATATCACACAATATGATGCTTTCCAATTGGAAACGGTTCAGATGGCACTGACTTACTTTGCAGTTCAAAAAGTCGCGATCCGTTGGCCAGTGTTTTTGTTTTGACGTACGAAGTGACAATTATAACATTTCCTGGAAATATTACAAGTTCCCAACTAAAAATCAATATAATAGAATCAAAAAACAACTCAAATATTTCACGGAATATTAAGCTTTGTATTATGACGTAGCGCGACGATATGCTAGGCTAGGTGGAATTGTCAGCTGTCAGAAAGGTTAGTAAATCGTACTGCAACTGCATACGACTTTTTGGAGAAAATCTCCAAAACGTAGAAGTAAGTTATAAAGGTCTGAATAGTAATCTTTTCAAGTGTAGAGTGCATTTTCGCAATTCTGTTTTTGTTCATCCTTTTATCGGTTCCGAAATTTGAGGTTAGAGTGCCACTAAACTGATATTTAGGATATTTTATTTTATTTCGTGAAACTGAAAGGTCGTGAATCGTCAAAAGATTGGAACATGACTGAGAAAATACATTCTACACTTGAGCAAATATTACTATTTGTACATTTATGACTCACTTTTATGTTTAAAATATGTTCTCGAAAAAGTTGTATGACGTATTCCCATGACGTCATGCTAAAATAATCAATTCAAGGCTTCAAGCTCTTTGGTTTTGATTGGTCAGCCACTGACGTCCTCAAGGCCTCCTCAAGACGTCTGACAAAAGAGGTCTATAAGGCAATTTCAGAACTTGTGTACTCACTGGGGATTGTTAACTTTTTAATTAGTTTTGTGATTAGCTTTTCTTCCTAAATTAATACAAACCACTTTTAGCAAAAGAAATTTTTTTACCTATAATACAACAAATTTGTAGTGAAAAAAGTCAATTTTTTCATATTTTAGGACAAAATGTCGTAAATGAATAAATGGAGATTACAAAAGATTCGAGCTAGAGGTTCTTCACAATCACTTTAATGTGAGAAAAAATTAAAAATCAGACTAAAATTCTATTAAACTGAAAAAGTCGTTGCAAATCAATAAAATACATTGATTATTGTAAGAAAAGAATTTTAAGAATGACTTGTATACTTTGACTTTCAATTAACCTTGATGGAAAATCTTGAATTTAAACAAATTTGTATACACTTTTGAAAACCACACATTAAAAAGGCAATATTGACAGTTTAATAAATTTATAAATTAAATTTGGTTAAATATTATTGACCTGGAAGAATATTTGTCAACAGGGTGCAAAGAAAATTTATTTATGTTTTTGAGGCAATACTGAGATATCTATAATGAGAACTTGACTGCCCATAAGAAACTTTTTATTCGAAAATCATAATTGATATTATTTAAATTAATTTTTACATAATTTTATAGATGCATGATAAAAAAATGATCGCTTTATTTTCACAAACGAAGCATGGTTGATATACGAACATTTCGTTAATCAAACTGCGTATTGAAATACAAACATTTCACAAGGACAAACTCAAAGTATATGTAATTAATGAGATAAGAATAGAATATGTGTCTTCCGAATTCTTCGTTAATAGAGTAATCATTTTTTTCTCATTCAGCAAAAATGAAGATCCTTTCCGCTCTCGTTCTACCATTAGCTGTTATTCTTAATTCGATTGGTGAATATATCAATATATTAATACATTTTTAATTTAATATAATTTATAAAAATTACTTAAATAACGATTTGTCCAAAGTAATGCGCAACATATCTCAATCCAAATCCGTGAACATACTTTCAAATCTGTGGAAAAAAATTTTAAACTTTGAATTACAATACCTTCAGATTTGCTCTGATTCCGTAAAATTATAGATACCCAATCAAAAATGTTGAAATACCTCAAAATGCTGCAAAATCTTTTGTAATTCTATTGAAATCTTATAAAATCCTTTTGGGTTCATTGCGATTTACGAAAAACCCTCATCATCTTAAGAATCTTGAAATCTTGTTAAAATTCAAATCAAAAAGAGAGAAAGCTTTGAACTGAAACTTCGTCAAAAGAACTTTTAACAAGTTGGTTTTATTTTGCTGAAAAAGACATCATGAAAGACGTCCATATGGTATAGACCAATACAAAACTAATTTAATAAATGTATTCAAATAATTTTTTTCATATTAGCCCCAACGACAGGAATGTTATCTCAGAATTGCTTTTAAGTCTACATGAATCCAACGAATATTTGTTTTATCTTATCAGACACCATCGGAAAGACATCCACAACATTTTTTAAAAACGTTTTCCTTCTTGCTCTGACTTATCTCTTGCCTTACGTACTTTAGAAAAATGTAATTCTTTGCTTCTTGTTGCAGAGTTAAGTTCACAGTCCGATTCTTCATCTAATAGTGGCCCTATTCCTGTTATTCCTCGCACCGGAACTTCTGACTCTCCTGGCAGGTCTCCTCCTCCTGTGAGGTCCAGGTCTAGGTCTCCTCCACTCAGACATTGTTCTTCTAAAAAGTCTTCTTCTTCAAGGCCTGTTCTTCCTACCAGGTGCATGAATCCACCCGACAGGCTTCCTTCCAATAAAGGATCTGGACTGACACTTGATCAACTTCCATTTATTCGGCTGATTCGCAAAACGGCTTTAAAGCCTGTATTCGAACTTCGAAGATTCACGTTTCCTGCCGATACTCGAATTAAACTGAGAGTAGGAGATAATGGTTTGATACCTCCGCCAAACCAAGAACAAATTGTTATATCAGCGTCCAACGGTGACGTGTTTGCAATATTGGAGAGTCCTAAAACTCTTGCCGGATTATACATCCGTGATACTAAAACAAATAGGATCTTACGGTCAAAAATAAACATGGAAAGTGGCACTGTTACTCTACTGACCGCAAGAGAAATCGATGACACTCCAATTGGTGTCAAACATCTAATCAGAAGACAGTTTTATATAAAACGTGTAAAACTCGTGTGAAGCCCAATCCTTCATACACTATTCATTCAATAAAAAAATATCAACCTAATTCTTTTGTGATAATCGTACGTCATTACCGGCTAGCACCTCCACAACGTAATTTGAATATTTTCTTTATGCTATAATTTTGGGCTTTTTTGGGCACCGATGCCAATTTTTTGGCTCTTTTAGTTTTGTCAAAAAACCAACAGCTTTCCAAGTCTTTCGTTGATATATCTACCCTCACTGTATTATTCCACAACCCCTAGGAACTACCCCTATTAAAATAAACGATTCAAGTCTCAGCTTTCTTCAACTAAAACGCTAAAAGTTTTGATTAAAAATAGTCCTCAATAGTTCGCTAAATGTGATATGAGTAGTTCCTAGGGCATGCAGAATATTACTGTGGAGAGAGGTATTTCAACGAGATTCTTGAAAAGTTGTCTGAGGTAATTATTTTAATTGAAATTTTTTTTACGGTTTTAGTTGAAGACAGCTGAGAAATGCTTCGCTAAATCTGAAATGGGTAGTTTCTAGGGGTTGTGTAATATTACTAAAGAGATAGGTTTTGACGTTTTGGAAAGTTGTCTGTGGTGGCAATTCTTAATTTGAAATATTTTTAGCAGTTTTAGTTGAAGGCAGCTGATACTTGGTTCGTTAAATGTGATAGGGGTAGTTCCTATGGGTTGCAGAATATTACTGTGAGGGTCGATATTTCAACAGAGACTGGGAAAAGTGTGTGTGGTTATTATTTCTAATTTGAAATTTTTCTGTGGATTTTGTTGAAGGTAGCTCAAAGTTGATTCGTTAAATTAGATAGGGGTAGTTCCTAGAGGTTGTGTAATATTACTGAGGAGATAGGTATCTTAACTACAGTCTTGAAAAGTTATCTCAGGTAATTATTTTTAATTTAAATGTTTTGGCGGCTTGGGTTGAAGGCAGCTGAGAGTTGGTTCGTTAAATGTGATAAGGGTTGTTGAATGTTACTGTGGAGATGAGGATATGAAAAAGAGATTTGGGAAAGTTTTTGTGAAAATCATTCCTAATTGAAACGTTTATGGATATCTCAGTTGAAGGTAGCCGAGCAGGGTTTGGTTGAATTCGTCACGGGTATTTTTTTTTTTTTTTTTGGTTTTTTGAGTAATAATGTGGGGTTGTGAGCATAGTTTAAAGTTTTGCGCAAGTGACAAGCATGAGTTTTTTTTCATATGGGAATTTTTCGGTAGTGTTCTGTTAACCCTGCAAAAACATTGACTTTTGATTTATATTTTTTTGGTTTTGTTTAATATGTATATTCTTAATGAGGGGTAGGTGTTAGTGTTATAGGTTGATTTGGACAATTTAATTTGTTATTTTTGTGAGCTCAAAACTAGCTCAGACCTGTGGTATATGTTTTCTCCTACTAATTCCATATCTTTTGCTTTGGTTTTTTTTAAGGGTTAGGGTTGATTTGGTAAAATACTTTTAAAGTGTTTTGGTCGTATCTGGTCGTATCCCCTCTCTGCGGCCTGCTAAGGGAGGCTGCCGAATGGCAGAGTGGGTAAGGATCACTTTGCCTGATCAACAAAGTAGGACGTCATTTACTGTGCGATAAGTATGCCTGGCACCTGAGTGGTATAATCTCAGAACTTTGGTACCAACGAAACCCACCGCGATCCAAAAACACTTGGCCAAGGGTGGCCGGATTCGGAGTACTGCCTTGAGAATAAACACGGGTGTGGCACAATAGGCTCTATAGCTTGAGCGCCAGGGGTGGGACCTCACGCCCCCCCCCCCCGCCTGCATTACAAGTAACTAACTTGACTTTAGACATCAAAGCCCCACTGCTCGTCGACGCGAGCTCGCCATCGTGCTTATTCGCTCTGTGTGTGCCTTCCGCTTCGAGTGAACTGTCGCAACGTCATGACGCAGTTACACGGGTAGGCCGTTAGGGTACAGCGCCTTACCACAACGCTCCTGTCTTATCACGCCTGAGTGAACACCGCACATCCCCCCGCAGCTCCTCCCACCCATACCCGCGGCGCGGCGTCAATTCTCGAAAGAACTAACTCCGGGGTTCACTGTATATAAATATAATCTGTATGAGATTTGAAAAAATATATTGGTGTATACGTTGAAAACATTTAGCACTTTTCAATAAAGAATGTAAAAAATAGCAAATTCAATCAAATTTATGGTTGAAAATTGGTAAAACATACAAGTGTGTGTTCTAAATAAGATTTTTAGTTTTTCTTTTTTGATAAGACATTTTTGTCGATAACATTATTGAAATGTGTATTATAAGATAATGAACTTTTTGTAGTTCTCTCGAATATTAATACAAGAATTTTAAAACCTGGGAGTTTCAGTAAATTCGATATGAATGACAACATTTTTTCCACTTACTCACAATTCTTTAAAATTTGCAGAATTATTTTCTTAATTGATAAAATATGACTCTCCGCGTTTGTAATAATCTGACAACGTATTTTTAATTTTTTTTTAACCAACAAAAAAATTAAGTTCGACTATTTGAATTTGATTCGAATTTTCTATAAGGCTCCATTTACCGCTTTTTCTGGACATACTTTTCACATAAATGCATTAATTTTATTTTTTTATCACAATTTTATTTTTAAGTTCAAGAGTGAGAAAAATGGTTTCCATATTTTTCATATTTTTCCAGATGAATACCGAATAGAAAGAAAAACGGAAAAATCTGGAATTTATAGAATATTAAAATCAGTCCTTACTCGAATCGTCCTGTAAATTTGACTTTGGTCCCAGAATTTTTCTTCTAATGTAACTATTCGATTAAACTTTAAAGATTTTTTCTAACCGTGAATAGCGATTGAAAACCTTTTTTGGTTGAAAATTGAACTACTTAGTTGAAAGTCGTACTACTTTGCTCAGAATTTATTTTTTCGGTTAATGATTCATCATTTTAGTTGAAAAATATTTTTTTTCAAAAATTGACTTATTTTTTGAACTGAAAATTGAACTATTATATTTTTTGATGAAAGTTTATCTTTTTATGTTGATAATTCATCTATTTTGTTCAAAATATGTCTTTTTTTTGGTAGAAAATTAATGTTTGTGTTCGAAATTTAATTTCTTTGGTGGAAAATCAGTTTTTTTAAATTGAAAATTAATTTTTCAACCAAAAATTTAACTATTCCATTTTTCGTCAAATTTTTTTTCATAAATATTTATTATGTTTGGTAGAAAATTCATTTTTTTGTTTGAAAATTTAACTCTTTCGTTAAAAATTTATTATATTTGCTTAAAAATATATTTCTCTAACTGAAAATTAAACTATTCTATTTTTTGGTGGAAAATTCATCTTGTGGGTTGAAAATTCAACTATTTAGTTTTTTTTTTCAAAATACGTTTTTTTTTGTTGAAAATCAATTTTTTTTACTAAAAATGTAGCTATTCCATTTTTTCCTTTATTTAATGAAAAATTTCTCTTGGTTAAAAGTTAAACTCTTTGGTTTGAAAGTTTATATTTTTCAGTTTGATTTAACAGTTTTTTATTGAAAATTAAAACATTGTTTGGATAAAATATCAACTATTACACTTTTTGTTGAGAATTAATTTTTTTTATTGAAGATCCATCAGTTAGGTTGAAAATTTAGGTATTTTGTTGAAAATTCTCTTCTTCTTAGTTGAAAATTAATTATTTCAACTAAAAATGTAATTATAAAATTTGACATTAATAAATATTTAATTTTTGTCAGTTCTGTTATGCACACAAATGTGACATACCTGTTTTTTGGAGAAAGATTATAAAAAGTCAAAATCGTAAAAAATGGACCTAAAACGCGACGAGGAGCGATACACCGCCCAAACATCACGTGAAAGCAGTATGGAATGGAGGCGTCAAAATCAAAATTGGTATAATTTAAATGAATTTTTATTAATTTTTATAGTTTTACATAATATAGATTAGACTGTTAACTGCAATTCAAACATCTCACAATAAAAAGCTCGAGGCATATGTAATAAATGAGATAAGAATTATTGTATAGAACATGTGATGTAATAAGGTACCAGAAAAAATCAGATACACTTTTAACCGAATTCTTCGTTAATACAGTAATCAGTTTTTTCTCATTCAGAAAAAATGAAGATCCTTTCCATTCTCGTCCTGTCATTGGCAGTTATCCTCAATTCGATTGGTGAATATAATAATATACTATACCTTTAATTTGAAAACATTTTTCAGAATTACGCAAATAACAATTTGTCCTGAGTATTGCGCAATATGTTTTGATTTATATCCGTGAACATCCTAAGAAATCCTTTAAAATTATATATTACAAATTATAATATTATAATATATAAAACATGAATGAAACGAATATGTTCTTATCTTATCAGACACTCTTCGAAAAGATTTTCGCAACATTTTTAACAAACATTATATTCCTTGGTCTGAATTATAAAATGCAAATATCTCACAAGCGCAAGCTCGAGGCATACGTTACTCATGAGATGAGGACTGTATTATATAATCTCAATAATGTTCTTAGTGAAATTCAAATTCATACTCTATGCTTTTAAATTTTAAACATATTTCATAGACACTTGGGTTATTTGAAATAAGAAACAGATGTGTTCTTTACGAAACAAAATTAAACATAATTTTTTCCAGTTTTATTATACTCTATTTTGTTTATCTTAATAGGGTCACCCACAAATTTGTTTTTACCTTATAGATAAGCTTTTCATAAGCTTTGACTCCCAAAGAATTTAAATGTGAAATTAAAACCTAATTTTGTGTACTTAATAATTTATAATAAATTATTTAAAAGTGCCAAAGTATCAACCGGAAATGTCGAATTTTTAAACTAAATATGTGGCACCCTCATAGCATGAAAAACATGGTGTGACGTCACGCGCCGTCAAAGCTGAAGAAAATACATGCTCAGTTTCATGAAAACAATCGAAATAATTAATCATCGACGTTCTTTGGCTAACAGGGTTCATTTTCATGGAGTATCAGTATGCCTGGATACATCAAAGCCATTGGGACTCCGAGGCTTGAAGTCGATCGAACCTCTCTTTCTACCATGTGAGATAGACAGAGATGATCCGATTGTGTTCCAATGACAGGTCTTTTATTTTCGAAACGATCATACTCTCTCTCTGTCTTTCTCTGTCTATCTATTCAATACTTCTTCTTATTTGCTTTCTTTGTCGAATCGTAGAGCCTGTTGGGTAGCTACGACATCGCCTTTTAAATATAATAATAATATCTATAAAATAAACGATTTGCATGACTAGAAAGTGGGTTACAGGCTCTTGAACCCACCCGTGCAGGCATCGGGGTTGATAATTCACCACCCTTTCCCACATCACTTGGGGAGGGTGGCAATCCTAGTCTATACATTTTTGGATTATGTACTGTTGGGTAGAAGAACATATTTCCAGAATTTAAAGACAATTGAAGAACATGACTTTTCAAGTTGGAGCAGTTGAGAAATAATGCCCTTATATATATATAGTTAAAAGTTTGTCATAAGGACAACCGCAGGATTTCGCCGGAAGCGGGTGCTAATCTGAAAAATTGCAACGGTCCCAGCGAAACCGCGGTAAAATTTCAGCTGTAACCACGTCTCACGACCAAGAGATAGGTGGTTACAGTCTGCGACGAACTCAATACGATGATCCGGCAAAAGTCTCGTGCACCCTGAGGACACGGAGCGACCCAAGGACGACCGCCTTCTGCATTTTCCCCGCAAGTGTCTCAGCATTTTGTTGAAACGCAGGGATGCTTTTCAGGCTATTAACCAGTGAAACCTTGGCACTTCCAAGAGCGCCGATGATCAAGACGATTAGCTTAACAGAATATTCCGGGTATAACCGTCGCAACTCCCTTATAAGGTCTTTATACCTCTCTTTCTTTTCTTTCTCCTTGGCTGTGACGTTTTTGTCAGCTGGTGCCGAAAATTCGATAACGAACATGGTTCGTTTCTCGAAGTCAAGGAGAAATATGTCAGGCCTCGAGTGCGCAACAGAAACAATTGTCGAGAATATGAAGTTCCAGTATATGCGGCACTTCTCATTTTCTACAATTGACTCTATTTCTCTAGGAGCGTTTAGCGGAGAGGTATTTGGGCTAATGCCATAAGAGTGACAGAGACGGTAATAAAGCACTCTTAGTGCCGCATTGTGCCTTTGGATGTAGGTCGTTCCCGCATGAGTTGGACAACTAGATAGTATGTGTCCTAGATGCTCGGGGTGTGCATGACACGCTCTGCAGCTATCATCGGGAATGTCTTGGCTCAAAATGTGGCGACGGTATGCTAGAGTGGAAATGACACCGTCTTGACATGCCAAAATGAAGCCCTCCGTGCCCGACTTCAATCCGGGTGATCTAAGGAAAGCAAACGTTAGCTCATACGATATCGACTGATCTCCCACAATTCTGTGGAAGATGCCGTGCATCCTCTCGTCGAAAAGCTGTTCGCGGAAGTTATTCTCCTGTACTTTCTTAATCCGGGCCTTCAGGAGTGAGTATTCAAGATGGATAAGATTTGATGCATTTTGCTCACCCCTAATATTGAAGTCAAGGCCGAGTGTTTCAGCAGCCTCCTCCGCTGCTTTGTACAGAAACGCTCCTTTCCCCACTTCTTCGTGTTTCCTGACCATTTTAAGAAGAGGGTCTTGTCCATTTACAACTATATGTGCTGTACCCAGAATAAGTCTGTTGTGAAGACATTCAAGATTCAGTATTCCGCGACCACCTAGGCGGCGTGAGATGTAAAGTCGCGGAACAGAAGACTTAAGGTGCATGCTCTTGTTCATGTGCAAAACCTTTCGCGTCCCGATATCAAGGGATCTAAGCTCGTCCTTCGTCCATGGAACCACTCCAAATGAATAGAGTACTACCGGGACGGCAAGCACGTTCGTTGCAGATACTTTGTTTCTCGCCTACAGTTCGGAAGACCAAATCTGCCGGATGAGACGTGTGTATCTGCATCGGAGAGTATCCTTTACAGATGTCACGTCCTGAATGCGGCTCTGTGGCACGCCCAGGTATGTATAGGTCTCTCCAGCGCAAAGATATCGTATAGCGCTTCTGTCAACGAGCTCAGGATCTTCGGGGATGCCATTAAGTTTTCCTTTCTTCAAATTAACCTTGGCGCATTTCTCTAACCCGAATTCCATTCCAATCTCTTGAGTATACTCTTTGACAATTTTCAGAGCTAGATGTAGTTTCTCTTGATTCCTAGCATAGATCTTAAGATCATCCATGTAAAATACATGAGTGACCTTATGCTTTCGGTTTCCAGGTTTGCCGCAGAGATACCCTTCGGAATGGCGAAGTGCGAGAGATAGTGGCAATAATGTAAGGCAAAAGAGGAGAGGCCTCATTGTGTCGCCCTGAAATACACCTCTCTGAAAGGTGATACTGTTAGTGATCACACGATGTTTTCCAGATGAGATAGTAAATCTGGTTTTCCAAAGCGGCATTAATGTCCCTATGCACCTCACGATGTGTGGATGAACCTTTAGGCTTTCCAACAGACAGATGATAAGTCTATGGGAGCTTGAATCGAAAGCTTTCCGGTAATCAATCCAGGCCATCGATAGAAATCGCTGATAGGATGCTGCGTCTTTACAGACACATCTATCGATGAGCAAGTTCTCCCGACATCCTGCTACGCCTTTCTTTGAGCCACGTTGTTCATACATCTCTCGCCATACAGGTCCAATTGTCCGAACAATCCTATCATTTAGGATAGCTGTGAAGATCTTATACAGTGTGTTCAGACAAGTTATTGGCCTGTAATTTTCAGGGTCAGCTAAGTTGTCCATCTTCGGCAGGAGCACTGTGCGCCCTTCCACCAATTCGGGCCAGATGCTGGTGGGTTGACGGAAACTTCTTCCACCAGAAGGTCTTGATACCATCTGGTCCCGGAGCGGAATAGTCCTTCATGTCTCTTAATACGTTTTTCACCTCCTCGGTAGTGATAGGTGGGCGTTCCTCCTCAGCTGTTATGAGGGCATTGCACAGCTCCTTGAAGCTGTTTATGTTCTTTGAGTCTTCTTCAAGTGGATGTTGGACTTCCTAGACTTCTCTCCAAAATGCTTCGACCTCCTCAGTTCGTGCGCGAACTGTCGAACCTTGGCAGTGAAAGTCCTGCCAGATGTTATGTAGTCAATCACACACTGAATGCGGGACGCGTACTGTCTTGCCCAGCCTATCTTTGTGCTAAGTTGATGCATTCGTCTTTTGGTCTTATGATCAACCGTTCTTTTTGTTTTAAAGTTTGCATCTGCGAAAGTTCTCGCTGCATTCTACACACTACAATTGATAGTCCAGAGGTCGGATTCTTCGGAAAAATCTCCACGAAGCTCATCATCCAGTTCAGTCAGATCTTTGGGCTTGGGAGAAACCTGAATGTTGATGTTTCTCCGGGTCTTGAAGCATCGTTCTTCCTCTATTGGATGCCTGTTCGAGGTTGGTCTCAGTGTCGCCTCTCTTTCTCTGTTGCCGGCTTCTTCTAGCTGCGGTTGTGTAGGCGCTCCGCTTATATAACCTCTTTTCCGGAGATCCTCGGCACGGTTTCGCAGACGTTTTTGCAAAAAATCCGAGAGCTCTGGGTGTTTCTCGCGCCACAGAGCATGCAGTCGTGCCATGTAACCTTTTCGTTCAGGGGCCGTACTGGTATCATAGCACTCCAGCAGGTCGTCCCTGAGTCGATCCGTCCACTTAAAAGTAATGAGATTCTGCCGGTCAATCGCATTGACTCCGTCTTGATTGGCTCCCACAACTCTAGGGTAGTCGGCATTGTTGTCCGACCCATTGTCGGGAGCCCTGCGCGTTCGATTGTTTTGAACCGCACTTCCTACAACTATGTTTGGTGTTGTCATTGTTGTTCCCACGAGCAGCTAGGGAAAAGGGTTAGTCTATCCTTGTGGAGCCCCGCGTGCAAGGATAAGGCTGATACTCTGAGAGGTCGCCCGGTATCCCAGAGTCACCGTTTGAGGCACCTCACCCAGGTGCCATTCAGCTTTCGGCACGGTTGTTACGCCCTCGCTTAGGAGAAACCCTTGGCACAGGGACCCTCTATCCGCAACCCGAGGACGCGTTTGGTGGCTTTGTCATAGGTCCTTCGGTGTGGTTTGATGCCCTTAATGCATCTTTTCACGTCTTTAAAATGTCAGCAGAACATCGTCAAAACGTCTGCCAAAAGAGGTCTATAGGAAAACTTTCGAACTTGTCTACCCACTGGGGATTGTTAACTATTCAATTAGTTTTGTGATTAACTTTTCTTCTTTCAATAATGTGAACCAGTTTTAGAAAAAGGAAATTCTTTACCTATAATAATAGAACAACAAATTTTTATTCGAAAAAGTCAATTTTTCCATATTTTAGGACAAAATGTCGTGAATAAGTAAATGGACATTACAAAAGTAGGGTAGACCGGGACAGTGGCAACCAACTTTCGCTAGCGTTGGAAATTTAGGTTCAAACTCCCACCTCATTCAAGATTTTAAATTGCTTTAAGCGAATGACTGATTTCGAAATTTCCACAAATTTCTCGGAATGCGCATTCTATCTTGCCTTACGTACTTTAGAAAAATGTAATTCGTTGCTTCTTGTTGCAGAGTTAAGTTCACAGTCCGAATCTTTTTCTATGAGTGGCCATATTTTGGTTCCTGTTCCTTCTACCGGAACTTCTGATTCTCCTGGCAGGACTCCTCCTCCTGTGAGGTCCAGGTCTAGGTCTCCTCCACTCAAACATTGTTCTTCTGACAAGTCTTCTTCTTCAAGGCTTGACCTTCCTACCAGGTGCATGAGTCCACCCAAGAGGCTTCCTTCCAATAACGGACCTGGAAATAAACTTGATCAACTTCCATTTATTCGGATGATTCGCAAAAGGGCTTCAAAAAGGATATTCGAACTTCGAAGATTCACTTTTCTTGCCGGTAATCAACTTAAACTGAGAGTAGGAAATGAGAAGTATGAGCCTCTGCAACCCGAAGAACAAATTGTTATATCAACGTCCCACGGTGACGTCTTTGCAATACTGGAGAGTCCTAATGCTCTTGCTGGAATGTACATCCGTGATACTCATGCAAAAAAGATAAGACGGGCAAAAATAAACATGGAAAGTGGCACTGTTACCCCACTGACCGCAGAAGAAATCGATGACACTCCAGTTGGTCCCAACTGTCCAATCAGAAAACATTTTCAAATAAATCGCATAAAACTCGTGTAAAGCACAATCCTTGATACAGTATTAATGCAATAAAGAATATAAACCTTATTCTATTGGGATAGTCGTAGGTCATTACCGGCGTATTAGAAACCAATATATATCAACAACATACAACGGTATGCCAACGGCCATGCCACGCTGAAAAAACCAGTTCTCGTCAGATCACTGAAGTTAGCAGCGTTGGGCACGGTTAGTACTTGGATGGGTGACCATTCGAGAATACTGTGTGCTGTTGGCATATTATGGGTGTGGTGAGCCCAAACTTGTAGTTATTTATAACTACAAGAAAACTATCCACCTAGAAACACTACCCGAATCGGGTAGTGTCACGCCTACCCTGAAAGGGAAATGGCTTAATGGTATACATACATGAGGAAGATGAAGGAAAGTCAACTAAAACCATCCTCTTACTCTTTCCTTATTCTTTTTCTGTATTTTTTATACTGATAGGGCCAAAATGTTTAAAAGCCAATTTTTAGTCTAATTTCCATGCTTTGGTGAACATTTGTTTGAGAATTATGAAGTGAGACTTAAATCGTCAAATCATTGATATAGAATAACTTATCATGAGAACATCGCTAAACAGGAAGTTCTCGTTGGGAAACTAAACATTTTAATTAATTCACGTCGAACTTTGTATATTCTTTTGAACACTAGACAAAGTTAGGTGCTTTTCTGACCAATCAAAATAATGGACAACATAACCTCAACTACAGGAAAGTCGTAAATACTAGACTTGATAATTCTGGAGTAGAATTAGTTCATGAATCTTATAACAGAGGAGCAGAGACTTTATTGAATTTCAGTGGATCTAGAACTTTTTTTAAAACGTCAATGTACATAGATGTTTGAAGAACTAATTACATTGACCTAAAGTTTTGATGTTCCAACCTCTAGTTCTTGAAAAAATGCATAGGATCAATAGAAATGACAAATAAAAGCGAATAAATAATATGTGGTAGGCAGCATGAAAAGGGCCCCTATATGGCCGGTATAGAGTTACGTATCATCAGCGGGGACTATTTTATTTGTATGCCACTAAACAAACAAAAAACACTATCACTCGCACTAATTATTAATCTGCTTGGTATTTACATTATTGGCTTTGGAATATGAAGAAAGTACCTATGCTCCAGAATAAATAAATTTAAAAAAATGTTAAATCCGTGACAAAAACTATTCATTAACAAATTAACGAAAATCAATAAAATTCAGTTACATGATAATTTGGCTGTAAATCCGTCATTTCAAAAGAGAGTTATCGTTTCAGCCAGCAATATTGATTGTTTTATTATCTAGGACGATTATTTTTCCAGTTGAAATGACTGTGTAATCAGTCAAACATAAAAATTTTCATGATTCAATTTAGAGTTTACATCACTGATGACGATGAAAAAGGAATGAAAAGAGTACAACATAATTTTTTCAGCCTGTTTTTTATTATATGATAAACAAAGTTTCTTGAAAAGCAGATATCAGCAGAAATAAGATAGTGTAAGTACAAATTGTCTGTACTCAAAGAAATATTACATAAGAAAATTAATTTGAAAACATAAGTGTTGGCATTAGAATGATGTTTCCATCAAAATTGTATATTGGGTTTCAATATGGTTGTCCTATTTTATTGGAAGTATTATTGTTGATGGCCAGATCCATAATGCCCATGGGAACCCGGATAAAATTGATGAGAAGCAGATGATTCAGAAAATAGAGTATTCGGTGGTAGCCCTGAAGTTGGGTCTTCATATACGCCATCATGACCACAAATGAAATGGTATAGGTACAGATGGTACCCCTGCTACAGATGCCTGTCCTGGATACTGAGCATGAGCATATGGATACTCTTGTTGATTCTAAGGTTCTGTTGTCCTTGATTGAAGAAGCGTGTTTCGAACTCTGCTGCAGATCCCTGCCCTGGAAGCTGAGTATTAACAAATGGATACTCATATTGATTCCAAAGGTTCTGGTGTCCTTGATTGAAATGGTGTTGGTCAAACCCTGATGCAGGTGCCCCTCTTAGACTTGAAGTACTAACATATGGGTTATGCTTTAGCTCATGCTGAAAGTTAGCCTCATATCCTCCTGGGAGTGAAATTTGAGGTAACAGGCCAGTTATCTGAAATTTCACTCACAGGAGAATATGAAGCTAACCTTTAGCATGAGCTACAGCATAACCCATATGTTAGTACTTCAAGTATAAGAGGAGCACCTGCATCAAGGTTTGACCAACACCATTTCAATCAAGGACAGCAGAGCCTTTGGAATCAACATGAGTATCCATTTGTTAATACTCAGCTTCCAGGGCAGGGATCTGTAGCAGAGTTTGAAACACGCTTCTTCAATCAAGGACAACAGAACCTTTGGAATCAACAAGAGTATCCATATGCACATGCTCAGAATCCAGGACAGGCATCTGTAGCAGGGAATGACCCATACCATTTCATTCGAGGACATGATGGCGTATATGAAGACCCAACTTCAGGACTACCGCCCAATACTCATATTTTAGTACTCCAAGTCTAAGACAGGCATCTGCATCAGGGTCTAACCCATACACTTTCAATCCAGGACTTTGGAATCAACAAGAGTATCCATACGTCAGATAGCACTGTTGTCAATGTCAAATACAGGCTCATTCGATCGAACGAAATAATCCGATCAGTCCGATCGGCTTTAGTTGGATTTAGACATCAAAGCCCCACTGCTGGTCGACGCGTGCTCGCCATTGTGCTTATTCGCTCTGTGTGTGCCTTCCGCTTCGAGTGAACTGTCGCAACGTCATGAAGCACTTACACAAGTAGGCCGCTAGGGTACAGCGCCTTACCGCAACGCTCCCGTTTTGTCACGCCTGAGTGAACATCGCTCATCCCACGCAGCTACTCTCACCCACACCCGCGGCGCGGCGTCAATGCTCTGAAGAACTAACTCCGGGGGCACTATCTTCGGGGTTCACTTCATAAATATTATCTTCCTGAAACTTCTGTACATTATCAATCACTATTTCGCATTTTTATGTTTCTTTCACTGATTATAAATGTTTTCAAACGAGCTGGAGCTATTTCTCTCGCAAATCGAAGAAAGTAACCAATTTCGTTTTCTTTTTTTTCTCTTTAAGTACTTTGTAGAAATATATAATATTTCAACTTTAGACGTAGTATTTTTTCAAATATTTCAAATTTCCCAATCGGCATTGAGGAAAAGCGACAACAATGCTTCTGAGATTTTCGTGAAACACCTGTTTTTTAGAGAAAGATTCTCAAATGTCAAAATTGTCAAAAATGGCCCTAGATTGGTAGAGTGACTAAACGCAACGAGGAGCTGTATGGAATGGAGGCGTCAAAATCATAATTGGTATTATTTTAAATAATTGTTATTCATTTTTATTGATGCGTGATAAAAAATAATCGCTTTATATTCACATACGAAGCATGCTTGAGATAAGCAAATTTCGTTGATTAGACTGATAACTGAAATTCAAACATCGCACAATGACAAACTCGAGGCACCTGCAATAAATGAGATAAGAATTATAGTATAGAACATGTGTTGTAATAAGGTACCAAAAAAAATTATTACACACTTTTAACCGAATTCTTCGTTAATACAGTAATCAGTTTTTTCTCATTCAGAAAAAATGAAGATCCTTTCCACTCTCGTCCTGCCATTGGCAGTTATCCTCAATTCGATTGGTGAATATAATAATATAATATACCTTTAATTTGAAAACATTTTTTAGAATTACGCAAATAAAAATTCGTCCGAAGTATTGCGCTATATTTTTTAATTCATATCCGTGAACATACTCACAAATCCCTGGAAACAATGTTATATTTTTAAATTATTTTGAAATCCCTCTCAATTTTTACAGCACTATGAAACCCTTTCAAACCTTAAGAAATCCTTTCAAATGATATAATATTCTTTCAATACTCTGAAAGTCACTGAAATGTTTGTAGTTTGAAATACAAAATCTCTTAAAATTCGTGAATATATTAAAATTTTTTCATGTCTTCAAAATTATACAAAATTTTAAGGTGCACTGCTGCACCTAGTAGAAATCCTATGACAACTGTTGAAATACCTCAAAGCGCTGCGGAAGTTTTCGCAATTTTATTGAAATCTTATAAATAATCTTATAACCTAATTGTTTTTATTTTACTTTTCAAAACCCAGTGGAAGACATTCATGTGGTCTGGGCCAATAAAAAAATTGCTCAACAAATGTATCCAAATAATTTTTTTCATGATAGCCCCACCGTCGAAAGTATTATCTCAGGCTTGTTTTTAAGGCTACATGAATCAAACAAATTTTTTTTTATCTTATCAGAAACCTTCGAAAAGATTTTTGTAATATTTTTAACAAACATATTACTTGGTCTGAATTATGAAATGCATATATATCTCACAAAGACAAGCTCGCGGCATACGTAACTCACGAGATGAGAACTATAGTATTTGAAATAAGAAACATTTGTGTTTTTTACAAAACAAAATCATACATAATTTTGTCCAGTATTTATAAAATATACATAATTTTTCTGCCTGGGATGGCACTGTTTTTATCTCTAAATGGCAAAACCAAATTTTTCTGTATTATCTCAGCAGCCTTTTTCATTCGTCCATTCTATTAAACTAAAAAATTCGTTGCAGAAGTAATAAAATGTATAGATTATTGTAAGAAAAGAACTGTAGACTACATTTAAAAATTACGGTAGACCGGTAGAGTGGCAACCAACTTTCGCTAGGGTTAGAAATTTAGGTTCAAACTTCCACTTCATTTAAAATTTTAAATTGCTTTAATCGAATTAGTGATTTCGAAATTTCCACAAATTTCCCGGAATACGGATTTCATCTTGCTTTACGTACTTTAGAAAAATGTCATTCTTTGCTTCTTGTTGCAGAGTTGAGTTCACAGTCCGAGTCTTCATCTAATAGTGGCCCTATTCCTGATATTCCTCGCACCGGAACTTCTGATTCTCCTGGCAGGTCTCCTCCTCCTGTGAGGTCCAGGTCTAGGTCTCCTTCTCCTGTGAGGTTTAGGTCTAGGTCTCCTCCACTCGGACATTGTTTTTCTGGCAAGTCTTCTTCTTCAAGGCCTCCTCATCCTACCAGGTGCATGAATCCACCCGACAGGCTTCCTTCCAATAACCAATTTGGAAATAAACTTGATCAACTTCCATTTATTCGGCTGATTCGCAAGACGGCTTCGAAGCGGATATTCGAACTTCGAAGATTCACTTTTCCTGCCGATACTCGACTTAAACTGAGAGTAGCAGAAAATAATTACAAGCCTCTGCAAACCCAAGAACAAATTGTTATATCAACATCCCACGGTGACGTGTTTGCAATATTGGAGAGTCAAAATGCTCTTGCTGGAATATACTTCCATGATATTTGTGCAAAACAGACAAGACGGGCAAAAATAAACATGGAAAGTGGCACTGTTACCCCACTGACCACAGAAGAAATTGATGACACTCCAGTTGGTCCCAAATTTATAATCAGAAGATATTTTCATGTAAAACGTGTAACACTCGTGTAAAGCGCAATCCTTTATTCACTATTAATTCAATAAAGAAATATAAACCATTCTCTTACTCTTTCCTTATTCCTTCTCTGTATTTTTTATACTGCTGGGGCCAACATGTTTCGAAGCAGATAACTATTATGAATGTGATTTGAGAAATGAGATAATCAGTAGCATTATTACAAAATGATACGTTACGACACCATGATTTTTTTAAGTAGCCGAAAAAAAGGATTCGATGAGATCCATGTTTGTTGAGGATAAACTAAAGAATTCAGTATTCTTTCAACATATCCAACCCATATCCAACAATCAGCATCTTTGCATCAAAAATCAAGAGCAACGCTAGTAATTACATAATTTGTAGTATACGTGAAGTCTTGCTTCAAATAGAGATATGATGAAAACGCCATGCTAAAAACAAACGTAAAATTCAACAGGGTCTATTTTATTTTTATGCCACTAAACAAAAAAAACACTATCACTGGCACTAATCATTAATCGTGTAGAAACATTTCCAGGATCCTCCGAGCTTCCTGTACAGGAATTTTCAGCTGGGGCGCAAGACAATTTTCGGGATAATCTTTCTTTCTGACTATTCGAACGACAATTATCAAGCGAATGATTACGAACTTTGTTTTGCTGAATTGGTCGGGTTTCCTCACCAAAGATTCATGGAGTTTTTTACAGCGAAAAAATTCTCTATCAATGAGTTTATGGCATTCCACGTCGAGTACCCTAATTGTAGACGTAATATTTCGCATCAATATTGTTTGACATTTTTATTTCAGAGGCGTTGAGAAAGTATTGACGCACTGAACGTGGGACTCAACCTTGAAAAACGGCAATACACACATTCTTATTCAAAATTTAAAATGCATGACTGGAAAGTGGGGGACAGGTTCTTCAAACTACCCGTGCAGGCGTCAGGATTAAAAATTCAGCACGCAATCATTTGGGGAGGGATGGTAATCCTGGACTGTACATTTTTGGATTAAGTACTGTTGGGCAGACGAACATATTTCCATAATTTAAAGACAATCGAAGAACATGACTTTTCAAGTTGAAATCGTTGAGAAATAATGCCCCAAATACAGTATTATATATTGCCGTTATTTCTCTCTTTCCTTCAAACACCATAATTTTCGTTTCATTCAAGTTAATTTTAAGATCCATGTTCTACATGCTAGTATTCCGGTTCTCCGTATTCATTTGCTGCGCCGCTTTCTGCCAACTGGTCCGCTTTTTCGTTTCCCTTGATCCATGTGTGAGCAGGAACCAATATGAGAGCCACGTTGTTCTTTTATGCAAGTTGGTTTGATGCCTTTTTGCATTCCCGAACCAGCTCTAATGTTATGTCTGGTTTCTCAACTGCAGTTAATGTAGCTTGGCTCTCCGAGCAGATTGTTATCTGCCTACCAGCAGCGTTTCCTTCTATTAATGTCTCAGCACAGCGAATGATAGCCAGGACCTCAGCCTGGAAGACGGTGGCATGCCACCTAAGTGGGATCCCTGTCTCCCACCTTCCCGTCGGTGCACTCGAGTTGCAGACTATGGTCAGAATTGACAGAATTCCTCGAGTTGCGGGCTAGGATGAGTGCCAGGTACGTTTCCCATTCGAGCCTTCTTTCCCTCTCCATGTAACGCTTTCCTCATACTCTCGGTCCTATAGGACTCTTTTTAATCAACATTACTCTAATGGCTTTGAGATACTACTTCATGATATATATTCGCGTGTCAGATAACGCTGTTGTCAATGTCAAAGACAGGCTCATTCGATCGAACGAAATAATCCGATCAGTCCCATCGGCTTCAGTTGGCTTTAGACATCAAAGCCTCACTGCTGGTCGACGCAAGCTCGCCATCGTGCTTAGTCCCTATGTGTGTGCCTTCCGCTTGGAGTGAACTGTCGCAACGTCATGACGCAGTTCAAAAAAATTGAGAAGTTAAATATTTCATTGGAAATGTATTAAATTTCGTTAAAACCTTCCTTTCCTAACTAAAAATTCAAATATTCTATTTTTTGTTTTAATGCACCTGTTTTTAGTTAAAAATTTGTATTTTTTGGTAGAACATTCATCTTTTGGTTTTAAAAATTCAACTATTTAGTTGTAAATTAATTTTTTTGATTGAAGATGCATCATTTTAGTTAAAAGCTCATTTCATAGATTGAAAATGAATTTTTTTTACTAAAAACGTAATAATAAAATGTTACATTAATAAATATTAAATTTTTGTCAGTTCTGTTATGCACACAAATGTGATATTCTTTGTCACTGCCCTTCAACTGAAACTCAATTCTTAGCAGTATGGAATGGAGGCGTCGAAATCATAATTGGTATTATTTTGAATAATTTTTATTCATTTTTATAGATGTGTACTACAAAAATAGTGGCTTTATTTCTACAAACGAAGCGTAGTTGAGATAAGAAAATTTCGTTTATTAGACTGATAACAGAAATAGAAACCTTTCACAATGACAAACTCTAGACACGTGCAATAAATGAGGTGAGAATTATAGTATAGAACATGTGTTGTAATAAGGTACCATAAAAAAATTTGATACACTTTCTACCGAATTCTTCGTTTATACAGTAATTAGTTTTTCCTCATTCAGAAAAAATGAAGATCCCTTCCACTCTCGTACTGTCATTGGCAGTTATTCTCAATTCGATTGGTAAATATAATAATATACTATACCTTTAATTTGAAAACATTTTTTAGAACTACGCAAATAAATAATAATTTGTGAATATATTAAAATCTTTTCATATTTTTAAAAATCATACACAATTTTAAGGTACACTGCTGCATCAAAACCAATAACTTCAGATTTACTGTCAATTAATAAGATTGTAGAAATCCTATGAAAACTGTTGAAATACCTCAAAGCGCTGCGAAAGTTTTCGTAATTTTATTGAAATCTTATAAAATTCTTTCAGGTTCATTGTAATCTGCCTAAAACCCTCAAAATATTTGAAATCTTGAAACTAAAACTTCGTCAAAAGTGGAAGAAATCACTCTGGGAGGGGGGGGGGGGGGCTTAATTTCTTCAAAAATACATAGTTTTGAAAAAGTTTGTTTCATTTCACTTTGCGAGACCCAGTGAAAGACATCCATGTGGTCCAGGCCAATAAAAAAATTGCTCAACAAATGTATCCAAATAATTTTTTACATAATAGAATATTATCTCCTATTTCCTCGGGAATATTATCTCAGGCTTGTTTTTAAGGCTACATGAATCAAACGAATTTTTTCTTATCTTATCAGACACCTTCGAAAAGATTTTCCCAATATTGTTAACAAACATATTACTTGGTCGTAATTATGAAATGCAAATATCTCACAAGGACAAGCTAGCGGCATACGTAACTCACGAGCAGTGCTCCCAATTTGGCTCCCCAACTGCACTGCGCATGCGTCGCACCAGCAGACTCATTGGATGTTGATCGCGCGCTTATTTGAAATGATTAAATATGCAAATCAATTTTTCAGAATATATAATAATCATAAAATGCAACAAAATATTATGAATGATTTAAAATTCACATTGGTGAAAATAGGAATTCCTTCCTTTGAATTTCAAGTCAATCATTTATTTTTAAAGAGTTCAATAAAATATTTATTTCACCTTGCACTCTAAAAGACTATTTTGTGACCTGAAAAATAATTGTTATCATTTCCACGATGATGATTTATTATAAAAAATTGATTTACGTATGTGTTAGTTTTAAAAAAGTGCGCCATTTACAGCCAATGAGACTGCCGATGCAACGCATGCGCAGTGCAGTTGTTACTGCACTGTAAAAACTAGGATTCGATTTAGAACTCAATTCGGTATTAAAACAGTTCACGCAACAAAACAATTGCACTTCAGTTTGATCCGCCAATCTAATAAAATAAGGTCGATTTTTGGATTGAAATAGACTCGAAATGAAAATCATCTGTCAACAACTAAATCTGATAAAACAAATTCTAAGCTTTTAAGTTTAGAAACCAACGTAACCCATACGGCTGAAGTTCGAGACGTCTGACTGTGACGGTTCCACACTAATTTTTACGAATTTTCCATTTTTTATATTTTTTTTGCATAACAGTGTAGGATAATGTTTACAAAAAACATTGGCACTTTAGGTTTCTCGAATTTCGTCTAAAAAAATGGGAGCAGAAAAACAAATGTTTACAAAAACCTAAATTATCTCCAAACAGAAATAATTTTTCTGTTTTTGTTTTAATTTTAATTTCGACACACATTATTCACGAGGTGTCAAAAAGTTGAATTTTAATGGCTCAATCACCAAAATAGTGTCAAATCCGAACAAACGTGCCCCGGAAATGGTATAAATCCACTTATACAGTCAATTTGAAGCTGGAATTTGAAACTTGTGCCAATTTCAAACTAGACCTTATTAAAGATATCACCTTCAGTAAATAAACTCAAAAAAAAGTTCAAAATGTTTTTTATAAACATTATCCTACATTGTTATACAAAAAAAATATGGAAAATTAAAATTTCGTAAAAATTAGTGTGGAACCGTCACGTTCGTCGTCAGACGTACGTGGTATGTGACTCTACCACGCAGCCATGGGTGCTGCATAACTCTAATACGCAGAAATACTTGCTACGTAATTCAATTGAGCATCCACAAGTTCAATGGAACTCTACTGCGCATCCACAAGTTCCATGGAACTCTACTGCGCATATTTAGGTACCCTCTAACTTTACTGCGTATCCATATATGACGTGTAACCATACTGCGCATCCGTGAGTTCCGTGGAACTCTACTGCGCTGATGTAAGTGCTGTGTAATTCTACTGCGCATACACAAGTACCCCTAACATTACTGTGCACCTTTAAGCAGTATGAAACTCCACTGCGCATCCGTATGAGCCATAAAATTCTACTGCACAGGCGTAACTGCTATTTAACTCTACTGTGCATCTATAAGTATCTCCTAACTTTACTGCGCAGCAATACGTGCCATGTAACTATACTGCGCATCCGT
Source organism: Andricus curvator (assembly GCA_932195095.1). Taxonomy (NCBI): domain Eukaryota; kingdom Metazoa; phylum Arthropoda; class Insecta; order Hymenoptera; family Cynipidae; genus Andricus; species Andricus curvator. The sequence goes on along the minus strand of CAKNYM010052622.1, from coordinate 181,104 downwards.
ATGTCTCAAGGATCCGGGTCCGGACTATTAAGAACCTAAAGGGTTCGTGTCCGGATCCGTACCCTTAAGAATTTAAAACGCACGGTTTTGGACTCGAACCCTTAAGAACTAGAAGGGTCCGGGTATGGATCAGGACCCTACAAAAATTAAAGGGTCCGGGATCGGAACAGCAACCTTAAGAATTATAAGTGTCCAGTCCGCACCCTGGCTGGGTGTTAGAAATTTAGGTTCAAACTCCCACTTCATTTAAAATTTTAAATTGCTTTAATCGAATAAGTGATTTCGAAATTCCCACAAATTTTCCGGAATGCGGATTTTATCTTGCCTTACGTACTTTAGAAAAATGTAATTCTTTGCTTTTTGTTGCAGGGTTAAGTTCACAGTCCGAGTCTTCATCTAATAATGGCCCTATTCCTGATATTCCTCGCACCGGAACTTCTGATTCTCCTGGCAGGTCTCCTCCTCCTGTGAGGTCCAGGTCTAGGTCTCCTCCTCCTGTGAGATCTAGGTCTAGGTCTCCTCCACTCGGACATTGTTCTTCTGACAAATCTTCTTCTTCAAGACTTGATCATTCTACCAGGTGCATGAATCCACCCAACAGGCTTCCTTCCAATAACCAATTTGGAAATAAACTTGATCAACTTCCATTCCTTCGACTGATTCGCAAAAGGGCTTCGAAGCATGTATTCGAACTTCGAAGATTCACTTTTCCTGCCGATACGCCACTTAAACTGAGAGAAGGAGATAATAAATACCCGCCTCTGCCAACCCAAGAACAAATTGTTATATCAACATCCCACGGTGACGTATTCGCAATATTGGAGAGTCAAAATTCTCTTGCTGGAATATACTTCTATGATAATAGTTTAAGACAGAAAAGACGGGCAAAAATAAACATGGAAAATGGCACTGTTACCCCACTGACCACAGAAGAAATCGATGACATTCCAGTTGGTTCCAGATATCCAATCACAAAAAATTTTCAAATAAAACGCGTAAAACTCGTGTAAAGCGCAATCCTTTATTCACTATTAAGTCAATGAAGGAATATAAACCATCCTCTTACTCTGTCCTTATTCCTTCCCTGTATTTTTTATACTGCTGGGGCCAACAGGTGCCCAAGACATTTCTTGGTATAATTTCCACGTTTTGGTAAAAATTTGTTTGAGAATTGTCAAGTGAGATTTTAATCGTCGAATCATTGATGTAGAATAGCCCATCATGAGAACATCGCTAAACAGGAAGTTCTCGTTGGGAAATTGAACATGATAATTGATTTTCGTCGAACTTTGTATATTCTGTTGAACACTAGGCAAAGTTAGGTGCCATTTTGACTAAACAAAATAATTAACAATTTCATGTTAGTTCATGAATCTTATATCAGAAGGGCTTTATTGAATTTCAGTGGATCTACAAATAACGATATATTACCAAATAAAAACCTTTGATCCATGAATAAACGTCGTACGTACATGATCCTGGAAAAGAACCTGTATGCAAGCTAAACTTTGAATGATTCTGTATAGGTTCCTTTACAGAGTGATTTAAGTCGCGAGTTCATCTACAGGAACTTGTTCAGGATCCTGTACATGAACCTGCCAGAAACTCTGTCTTTTGCTTGCTTATACCATTTGAAGACAGCAGCATCCAAGAACACCTCACTTTTTTGCACCAAAACAACTCGCAAAACACTTCAAGTGCGAAGCACGCACTTCTGCGTATAGCGCATAATGAATTACGCAGTTTCATAACCAGACATACGAAGAAGTTGTTTAACAGAAAATCACTTACTTTTATAAATATTATATTAATTGGCCACGAAAAACACCATTTTCAAAATTATTAAGTCAACACTTGACTGTTGGAGGTGCGGACGCCGATGCTTGAAGTCGATCGAACCTCTCTTTCTACCATGTGAGATAGACAGAGGCCATCCGATTGTATTCCAATGACAGGTCTTTTAGTTTCGAAACGATCATACTCTCTCTCTCTCTCTGTCTGTCTATACAATACTTCTTCTTCTTTGCTTTCATTATTGAATCGTAGAGCCTATTGGGTAGCTACGACAGTGCCACCAACCAAGATAAATTCGAATTTCAATTAAATATTAACAAGAAACCTTATAGTAAATACTAAATTTTAAACCGTGGTATATTATTTTTGATTAAAATGAATTGGTGTTCACTGCTCTTTTTCATTAACATTGCTCCAATAACTTCGAGATACTACTTCGCGATCTATATGCGCATGTCAGATAGCGCTTTTGTCGCACGAAATAATCCGATCAGTCCCATCGGCTTTAGACATCAAAGCCCCACTGCTTGTCGACGCGAGCTCGCCATCGTGCTTATTCGCTATGTGTTTGCCTCCCGCTTCGAGTGAACTGTCGCAACGTCATGATGCAGTTACACAGGTAGGCCGTTAGGGTACAGCGCCTTATTAAAAATTTATGTTATAATTAATAAATTTGCCTTAAAATCTTCCATATTATGTTTTGACAATACTTTTGGAAATCTTTTGAAATGTTATTTTTTTGTAAATATTATCTTAAAATTGATTTCTCAAAATAAAAAATCAGTTTAAATCGTCCCATGAATTATGAGAAAGATTTGTTTATTATCGTGAAATCTTTTTAATTTTTTTTCTCAAATTTTGTATAAAATTTTGCACTCTTGCTAATGGCAAGATTTTGCTTGAAAATATTTTCCATTCTTTTTCGAAATTGTATAAAATAATTTTAAAGCTTTTGAAATCATTGTCAATTTTCTCTTAAAATTGATTTTCAAAATAAAAAATCAGTTTCAATTTTCACAGGAATTTTAAGATAGTTTTTTTATTTACTTGAAGCCTTTTAAACTTCTTAAAAAGCTTTGAAATTTTTTTGGAAATCTTTAAAAATTTACGTTTCGTTTTAAATTTCTTGAAATATTTCCAAATTTCAAATTTTTTTCAACTGTTTCCAAAACTTTTGAACCGTCCAAATATCTTTTAAAATTATTCGAATTTTTAAAAAAAATTTCTTAAAATTCTGTAAAATTACAAAAATTACCTCACAATCTTCGAGAATCTATCATGGCGATTTTATAATTTTTTTTGTAATCTTAAAATTAATTTTTCGAAATCAAAAATGAGTTCAAATTTCCCAATAAATTCTCAGAAAATTTTGTTATTATCGTGGATCCCTCCAAAATCCTTAAGAAGCTTCAACCTTTTTTTCCAAATATTCAAAAATGTATCTTTTTCAAAACTTTTGAAATATTTTCAACTTTTAAATTAATTTTGAATCTTTTTCAAATTTCGAAATGTCTTAAACTTACATGCATTTTTTATAAATCTTTGTAATCTTGCTAATTGAAAGATTTTGCTCTATCGATTGCCGATGTAAAAAAGGGGTTATTTTTCAAAAATTTTGGAAATCTTTTAAAATGTTCTGAAATCTTTTTGAATATTCTCTTGAAATGATTTTTTAAAAATAAAAAATCATTTTAAATTTTCCGAGAAATTTTACAAAATTTTTTTTTATTATTTTGATACCCTTCGAAAACCTCAAAAAACGTCTAAATCTTTCGTTCGAAATCTTCAAAAATCAACACTCTGTTTTGAGTTTTTTAAAATCTTTTTCACTCTTCTCTTGAAATTACTTTTTTAAACTAAAAAAATCATCAACAATTTTCCTGGGAATCTTAAGAAAAATTTGTTATTCTCTTGAAAGGTTTCGAAAAAAATTAATAAAATTCCCTACACTATGAAATTCCAGAAAAAGAAAATATTAGAAATAGAAAATTTCCGAAATTATAAAATTGCCGAAATATAATAATCTCGAATTGGAAAATACCCTAATAATGAAATTCCCAAACAATGTATTATGATATTACCGAATTTGAAAATTTCCAAATAATAAAACATCCGACACTATAAAATTTCCGAAACTAGAAAATGTTTCATTTTGAACAATCCAAAAATTTCTTTTTAATAAACATTCATTTATTAGGAACACAATAATGAAATAGTCAAACAATAATTTAAAAAAAAATTGAACAAAATTTTCGTTTGATAAAAATATTTCATTATTGTATTTTTAATAAATAAATATTATTTTGGACGGAAGATTTTTCAGTCAATAAAGAAAAAAAATGTCACCAAAAATGTTTTGTTTTCAACCCAAAAGGACGAATTTTATTCAAAAAAGTTGAATTTGCAACCAAAAGTATGCATTTTTACCAAAGTAATTGAATTTTCAACCCAAAAAGACGAGTTTTTAACAGAACAAGTGAATTTTCAACTAGAAAAAGATGATTTTCTAGAAAAAATTGGATAGCTACACTTCCAGTAAAAAAATGCATTTCAAATAAAAAAAGCGAATTTTCAACAAAACAGTTATATTTGTAACTACAGAAATTAATTTTTAACTAAAATAATGAATCTTCAACCAAAAAAGTGAATTTTCAACCCAATAATTGAATTTTCAACCCAAAACATGAATTTTCTACCAAAAAAGACAAGTGTTCAAAAAATAGATAAATTTTCAACAAAACAGATGAATTTACAACCAAAAAGATTAAATGTCTATCAAAAAAGTTAAATTTTCGACGAAAAACGGAATAGTTATATTTTCAATTAAAAAATTAATTTTAAATAACAAAAATAGTTTTCAATCGAAGGAATGAATTTTCAAAAATAAATTAATTTTTAACAAAGTTTTAATTTTAGAAGGAATTTTAAAGACAAAATACTGAAATTTTGATAAAAATAGCTGGAAATTAAATCAATTTTTTTACGATTAAAACAAAAACTACGCTTCCTATCAAAAAATAATTAATAGCAAACTTGTCGATATTTTTTTGGTAAATAACTTTTGTCTATTCATTTTTTTTCGAATCTTGTGTTGTTTATACACAAATTCTAATTTTTCAAAATGCTTTTTCACGATTAAAACAAAAACTACGCGTCCTATCAAAAAATGCTTCATGATAAATTTGTAGATCTTTTTTTGGTAAATAACTTTTGTCTATTCATTTTTTTTTCGAATCTTGTGTTGTTTATACACAAATTTTAATTTTTCAAAATGCTTTTTGACGATTAAAACAAAAACTACGCGTCCTATCAAAAAATGCTTCATAATAAATTTGTAGATCTTTTTTGGGTCAATAACTTTTGTCTGTTAATTTTTTTCGTATTTCGTATCGTTTTTCCAAGAATTTTATTTTCTAGATTTTTAATGTTATTTTCTACGATTAAAACAAAAACTACTCCTCCTATCTTTGGATAAGTAATTTTTTTTCATTTTTTTTTTGTATCTTGCGCAGTTTTGCCGGAAAATAGAACTTTTTATTTTTAATAGAATTTTTCACAATTAAAACGAAAAATATGTAACTGATCAAAAAATGGTTTCTACAGAATTTTTTCATCTTTCTAATATGAATAATCTTCTTTTGAAATTTTTTTTCGTATCTTGCATAGTTTCACCGAAAAATTGAATTTTTCATTTTTGCTAGCATTTTTCACGATTAAAACAAAAAATATGTCACTTATCAAAAAATTATTTGAACAAAATTTGTTCATTTTTTCGATATGAACAATTTTTCTTTCGAAATTTTTTTTATAGTTTTGCCGAAAAATGGATTTTTTTATTTTTAATAGCATTTTTCACCATTAAAACGAAAAATATCTAACTTATCAAAAAATGGGTTTTCACAATATTTGTTCAACTTTTCGGTATGAACATTCGGATGAGAATGTAAAAATATCAATTTACAACTAAAAATTGAATAGTGAAATTTCTAGTTGATAAAATTAATATTCATCCGAAAAAAGGAAAATTTTTCAACAAAATAGTTAATTTTTCAACCAATCAACCGAATATTTGACAAAATATTTCCAGTTGATATTTCAACTAATAAAGCTTTTTATTTTAAATAAAAAACAGCTGAATCAGACAAAAAATAAGAATTTTTTACTAATTTAAATTAATATTCAACCAAAAATGGAATAGTTGAATTTTCGGTTTAAAAAAATGAATTTTCAACCAAAGATTAATTTTCCACAAAAGGGTTTAGTTTTCAAACAAAAAGTCGAATATTTAAAAAAACAGTCGACTTTTAAACCAGAAAAGATTAATTTTCAAAAAAAATTTTAATTTTAAGCCAAGAGAGATGAATTTTCAAAATAGTTAAATTATAAAACAAATAATATTCAACGCAATCGTTGCATTTTCAATCAAATAGTTGAACTTTCAAACCAAAGAAACTCATTTTCATTAAAATAGTTGAATTTTCGAACCAAAAAATTCATTTTTTAGAAGACAGTTGAATTTAAAAAAAAGTTAATTTCAAAGCAAGAAAGATGAATTTTTCAACCAAAAATTCTTGAATTCTTCTCATAAAATTACTTTTTAACAGAATAGTTTAATGTTTAATAAAAAGATCATTTTCAACCAAGAAAGAGGAATTTAAAAAAATTAATTTCCAACCAAATGATAGAATTGCCAAATAAAAATATATTGAAATTCAACCAAAAACTGTTACATTTTCAACCAAATCGTTGAATTTTCAAGGAATCTGTATTATCATCAGACAATAACAGAAATTTTTAACGTCTTTTCAGACTAGATGGAGATATGAATGAAAAATTCTTTTAATTAGGTTTTTCTGAAAAAAAGATCTTCTCCTTTCGCTCCGCTGGGAACCGAACCTCAGAACTTCCGATTGCGGGTCGGGTGCTTTGCCATTAAGCTACTAGAGCGGTCGAGAGAAGAAACTTTTTTCAGAAAATACGCGCATTATTTTGCTAGATGGTACAAGTTAATTTTTTCATGGAATCTGTATTACCATCAGACAATAACATAAATTTGTAACGTCTTTTCAGATTAGATGGAGATATGAATTAAAAATTATTTTAATTAAGTTTTTCTGAAAAACTATCTTCTTTCGCTCCGATGGGAAACGAACCTCAGAACTTCTGATTGCCGGTCGGGTGCTTTCCCATTAAGCTACTAGAGAGAAGAAACTTTTTTCAGAAAATACACGCATTATTTTGCTAGATGGTACAAGTTAAATTTTTCATGGAATCTGTATTATCATCAGACAATAACAGAAATTTGTAACGTCTTTTCAGGCTAGATGGAGATATGAATTAAAAATTCTTTTAATTAGGTTTTTCTGAAAAAAAAGATCTTCTCTTTTCGCTCCGCTGGGAAACGAACCTCAGAACTTCCGATTGCCGGTCGCGTGCTTTCCCATTAAGCTACTAGAGAGATCGAGAGAAGAAACGTTTTTCTATCCAAACAGATGAATGTACAATAAAACAGTTGATTTTTCCATCAAAAAAGCTTATTCTTTGAGAAAAAGAATTCTTGAAAATAGGGGAAAAGAGGGGAATAGGAGAAAGAGTGTAAAACCTGTACCTAACATCCCCATTTTAAAGTTTGTATGGATATAAAAAAAAAAATTTCGCTCGACGAACAGTTACGTGCACCACACTTGAAAAAAAAAATAGATTTTCTTCTCTGTTCATGTTTGCTTTGAGTGTTTGATTTCAGCTAAATATTCCATCAAAGCCCGAATATTTATACAACGCACACGGCATGCGGTGGGAAAACTGAATGATGGAAAGGGGTAAGGGAATTTTAATTTAGTAACCTGTGGAAGCCAGATTCGCGAGTCAAAGTGAAAAGTTTTTACCTCGGCGACGATTTAATTAGAACACACAAAGTTTAAAAGAGGTATAGAGGGAAAAAGGAAGTAGATTATTGAAAAATATGCGAACAATGTTTGTCGCTTACATTTGTATCCACTGTGCAGAATCTCGTGATTTGAAATTAATTTTTTCCAGGGTGGCTGCAAAACTTCATTTTCAAAATTCCCTCACTTTTTCCCTTTTCTTCTCTCACAATATGTCCCGGCGTCCGGTATACCCCTATCGTCCACATTATACACCTTTTTTGTAAACTCTTAATCTCTTTCCTTTCTTTCCATCCCCGTATCTCTTCTCCATAATCTAATACCGAATATCAAATAATATCAAATGACCACATTCTCCTTCTCCAATCTTTTTTTAAGCTTCTTTTTCCCATTCCCAATATCTGTTTCATTACCCCTCCTCTTTTTTATCGTTTCTTTTATAAGAGCTCTATGATCTCCATTTGTTTGCAAAGCATATTCAAAATATTTAAACTCCTTTACTTCATCTAACTTTACTCCCTTCCATCTCTTAATTCATTCTTCATGTCTTCCCCTCCTCTTCTAAACCTCATCATCGTTTTCTTTTATACCATCTAAGTATTTTTCCAAGCTTGAAATTAAGCATCCCTCCTCCATCCTCTATTCCAAACTATATCGCCCGCGTATGCCAATATATCTTTTCCTTTTCCCATCCTAACTCCTCCCCTTCATTTTCTCTTCACTTCTTCTTTTAATTCTGAGATTATCATAATAAATAAAAATGGGCTTAAAGGACACCCTTGCCTTACTCCTCTCACCAAATTGCTCTCCTAGATTTACCCTGCTCCTTGTCTCTCTAAAAATTTCCGATACTCTCTTTATTAAACTCTCTCGTATCCCCCTTTTCACCACAACTGTCTGAAATCGTTGCCACTTTCTTTCGTTCAATCCTTTTATTTACCAGATAATCATATATGTTGTCCATCACTCCCATTACTTTCCAAAACACTATCTGATTCGGTGGCTCTATATTTTTTCTCAACTTTTTTCTTCGAACTCTCCGATAAAACAGCTACATATACTATATAGAATATTGGCATCAACTTCATTCCTCAATAATCTTTAACCTTCTCCCCTTTGCCTTTCTTCACTATGGGTACCACTCCTTTACATAACTCTGACCAGCCCTTTCCTCTCCATACTCTATTTCTTATTATTCATCATCATTCCTTTAGTTCTGTCGCATCATATTTCCAGACTTCATTTGTTATCTTACCTATATCAGATGCCTTTCTATCTTTCATTATTCCTAACAACTTTACTATTTCTTCGCTTGTTATGTCCTCTTCCTAATCTCTAGCCTACCATATTTTCCTCTTTTCCTAACTTTCCTTTTTACCGCTCCTGGTAATTCCATAAAATATTTTTTCCATTCTACCATCTCAGTATCCCGATTTACTCTTTTCCTTCTTCTTCTCTCTATATTTACCACCTTCCAAACCTCTTCTTCCGTCCTAGTCTTCTCCGCCTATTCCTCAAACGTTTTATTTTCCTCTTTTTTTTTTGATCACATGACTCAGTGCACTCCTTCTTTTTTCTCCTGTATTTTTCTCTACTACTTGTCCCTTTTCTCCATTTTCTTAATTCGCTTCTCACGTTCTTCTTCTTCTACTTAAATTTCTCACCCCGTCCACTTCTATCCCCTCCTTCGCTAACTCCTTTTTTGCTTGTGTACTCTAATACTCTTTTTATTTCTCCTATCATTATTCCCATTTCCTCGTTTACATTTGCCTGTCCCATTATGATATTCCTGATCTTTCCCTTAAACTGTTCTTTCCTTCCATTGACTAATCCTCTATTCCTGCTATTTTACCTTTGCTTCCTTTTGCTTCCTCATAGAGGAAGCTTTGTAATGGTAACATTTTCCAAAAATTTTAATTTCATTTAATTAAACCTTCCTCAATTTAAAAATGTCTAATACAATGTTCAAGCAATTGTCCTGATGTGGGTGTGTGAATGTGCGTCTGTGTCTGCGTGCGCGCGTGTGTGTGTGTCACACTTTTTTGTGTGAAAACAGTTGCAGATAAATTGATGAAATTTAAAGGGCTAATTTTCACCACTAATATCTTGAAACTGCCTAAAGGATTTCTGAAAATATTTATTGTATTTTTTTAGCACTCTATAATATTTTAAAAATCGATTTTTTATATTAAAACTTTTTTCATTAGCGTAATTCAAAGTTGATGCAAGAATATAAAAGATTCCTTGGCTCGAGAAGAATGAATTGACCTATAATATTAATACATTTTATTGAAAAGTAGGGAAGTTATGGTAATTTATATATTTTGAAAATCGGCTTTTTATAGTAAAACTTTTTTCATTAACATAACTCAAAGTTGATGCAAGGACAAGAAACCAGTGATGATTCGAGACGAATCGATTGACCTATAATATTATTACATTTTATTGAAGAGTAAGGAAGCTATAGTAATTCATAACATTTGAAAATACGGTTTTTTATAGTAAAACTTTTTTCTTTGACATAATTCAAAGTTGATGCAACAACAGAAAAGATGTGTTGATTCGAGACGAATCGATTGACATACAATATTAATACATTTTATTGAAAAGTAAGGAAGATATGGTCATGCGTAATATTTGGAAATACGGTTTTTTATGGTAAAAGTTTTTTCTTCAACAAAATTCAAAGTTTATGCAAGAATATAAAAGATGTGTTGATTCGAGACGAATCGATTGACCTAAAATATTATTAAATTTTATTAGAGAGTAGGGAAGTTATGGTAATTTATATATTTTGAAAATCGGTTTTTTATTGTAAAACTTTTTTCATTAATATAATTCAAAGTTGATGCAAGAACAGAAAAGATTTGTTGACTCGAGACGAATCAATTGACCTATAATATTGATTCATTTTATTGAATAGTAAGGAAGCTGTGGTAATGCATAATATTTGAAAATACGGTTTTTTATAGTAAAAGTTTTTTCTTCAACATAATTCAAAGTTGATGCAAGAATATAAAA
>CAKNYM010052622.1:89021-133931 GCA_932195095.1 Andricus curvator | reverse complement strand
TATGATAAATTTTGAGGTTTTATTGTGTTCCTGTGAAACGACATCGAAAGGGGTGTCTGGCGCCTCAACATAAAAAAGAGGGTAAGTCGAAAATTGTGTAGCGTCATTCTTCCTTTGTATCCCTCAAAGCTGGGATTGGCGTTCTGCCTAACTGGCAGAAAAAAGCCGTCAATTGAATAAAAAAAGGTGAAATCCCAAAAATGGATCAAAGCAAATTATACCCAGTTTGGTATTGCCTAAATGATGATATCGATAGATTATTGAAAAATCCTTCCGGATCTGACAAAGACAGGATCAAAGTAAGTGGTTCTGTTTTGTTCCTTTTGGCAGGATAGAGAATTCTATTTTGATTAAAATATGAGCCATTGTAATTACGTACCCCACCCCCCTCTACCACTGTTTAAGTTTAGACTGAGCTAATCGTTTTTGTCGACTCTAATTTTGCATCTTAAACATTGGTTTACCTGTTTTGATATCTTTTATCTTTCGTTACCTTTTATTATCTTTTTATTGTTGCTATTACCCTCGAAACTTTTTATATTCTTGATTATCTTAACTTTGGATATCTTATTGTGTTTTGCCTCTTTTTTATATTTCGGATTATCTTACCTTTGTATACCTTTTTATCTTTTACCCTCTTTTTTATTTTGGATTAGAGCTTGTTTTAAATCAAGGTATACTCTATTGACTGAGGTTTGTGAGATTCTCGTTTATCGTTTGGCCTGAAACGTTTAGCGTTCAGTGAGTTTCCCTTTCCCGTTTGGAATATAGATTCCGTGTATCATTATCGTTTCTCACTCACTTTGATTGAATTGGTTCACCTTTGTCCTAAGCAAGCACTGGCGCCCAAAAATCTACGTCATTTTTATCGTTCAAATTGTTTGTTTAAAAAGTCATTTATTCCGGTTAGGGTCCTTTGTGCGCTATTTGGAGAGACCACAAAATTTTATATTTGATTATAAAAAGTAGCGTTACAGATTTTATTTATTTACTTTGTCAGATGTTTAATTTTTGTTTCCTCGTCGATCCGGAAAGAGCCAAGAAACTCCGTTTTACTATTAAACAAATAATAATTGCTAAAAGAGCTTATTGTTTCTTAACTTAGCACCGGCCTCTCTATCGCGGGAGGGTCCAGTTAGCACGATTAATTATTTAAACAAATAATCAATAAAAAGATTATTATTTATTAACTTCGCACCGGCCCCTCTCTCACGGGAAGGCCCACTTAACACAATTATTATTAACAAATAATAAAACTCATAAAATAAGCAGTGGCGACGATCAAAGCGAGATAGGCGATGAAAAGAAGGAGAAGAAGCAGAAGAGGAAAAAGGAGGAAGGGAGAAAACTGGAGTTTAAACAAGCGGTGGACATGCTGGAAGTGAGGCAAGACAAGTTTATCACGAACTTAAAAGTGGGAGTGGGAGATAGAAAGAGCGCACATGAGAAGTGAACGGGAGATTGATAGAAGAAACGTTGAGGAGACACTGAATAAGATGGTGGAAAAGCTGGAACAGCTGAGCGCATAAATGGAGAGACTGCAGAAAGGAAACGAAGAGGGAGAAACGAAAGAGGTTGAATGCCAGGCGGAAGAGGAAGAGTGGGAGAGAGAAAAGGAAGAGAGAGCGCAGAGAAGGAGGAACCTCAGAGTGCTGGGAATCAGCAAGGAGGAGAACGAGGTGACGAATATGGTAGGGGTCTTAGCCGCGCATACGAAGGTGGTGGCGAAAGTGGAGAAATTCAAGAAAATGGATGGAGGGATGCTTCTTCAGTTACAGACATGGGAGAACAAAAGGGACCTGCTTCAATGTCAAAGGAAAATTGAGAGGCACAGGCTTGCGGATGGAGGAAGACTTGACGGAAAGGGAAGAGGAGATTCAAGAATGGTTGAGAAGGGAGAAGCGGAGAATGGAACTGGCAGGGAACGAAGTCGACCTAAGATTCATGAGGGCGAAGTTAGGGGAGACGATATGGCACTGGAGTGAGACGGAAGGAGAGGTGGTGGTATCCGGCACGATTACTTTGGCGAAGAAGAAGGACGGCTAGCAGGAAAGGAAGAAGAATGTAACGAAGGAGCAGGGTGGGGCGAAAGAATAAGTACGAGAGTGAAAAACAGAGCAAAGGTGCATGCTGAGTAAGAAAAAGGGATGCTGGGGCGCCAGGTGTACAGTGGAAGAGTATGTTTTGTAAAGTGTTGGTGGAGGAAAAAGAAGAGTCTAGGACACTGCGAGAAAGGCAATTGTGTGAAGGATGTTCTGTGTGGATACGAAATGAGAAGCGGAAAGGTAAAGTAGAGTAGGGGGAATGTTGTAGTGTAGGGTAAAGAGGTGCTGGGGCACTATGTTAGAGAGAAGGAAAAGACACATGTAGGGACAGTAGGAATTATAAGGAGAAGGGATCACAGAGAGTGGGATATTAGAGCTAGGGCTTCCGTTGCACCCCCTTTTAATATAAGTAGGGTTAAGATAGGTTAAGAATACGGATTGTAAGGATAGGACATGATATTGTAAAGGTTTATTGTTTTCAAGACTCTCAAACCCGTAAAAGCGAGAGAGTATAATAAACTACATACATACACACATAAAATAATGATCAGGATAGTAGAATGTACATTCTACATTCTCCTGGAACTGAAGCACGAGATTCAACAATAATAATTGGACTGCCTTATCCTGGAGAAACGAAATACTTGGAAATCTGACCAGTCACTACGGGACTTATTAATGCAATTTGACCAATTGTAATTAACAAAAAAAAAAAAAATCTACTCAATTTAAGTAATAAATTAAATCATTACAATTTACTCGATCACCTCTCTCTCTCGCTGTTTCTCCTAAAATCCCGCTTCGGCAAAATCAATATAGTCAAGTTTTCTTAGCTATTCCGATGAGTGTCGAGCAAAAACGAGGATCTGTAAAATTTTAGGTAAGGACGTAAATAAATTATTTATCCTGACGTCACAGTATGGATAAAGGATCTTTCTCGACTAGTTAGCAGTTAACTATCTGCAAGAAAAAATAAAAAAAGCGTGAAATATTGCGTAGCTTGAATGACTGCAAAATCGTGCTGCCAAAGCCTGGAAAAAATATACTCGAATTCAAAAAGTTCAAGTATAAAGTGAAGGTTCCTTTTATCATATATGCAGAATGTGACTCCCTGTTAAAACCAGCGGAAGTTCAGGAAAGAAGATTAAACACCGAGGTGTTCCAAAAACATGAGGTTTGTGACATCGGATATTACCTCAAGTGCACCTATGATAATTTACTATCTTTCTGTAAGTCCTGTCCTGAAGATGTGGAACCAGTAAAGTAGATTGCTCTTGAATTACTGAAGATAGCAAACAGATGTGATGAAGTACTTACATCTACAGTTCCCATGCAGAAACTGAACCCAGAGCAACAGGAGGATTCAGGCGCCAAGAGCTACGTGATAAAATGATAGAGAGACGTAAAGTCAAAAGAGATTTTTCTACATCGAATATTGGATGGACCGGAAATGAGAAACGCTTCATTTATCTTCGTGAGGCCTTAATACCACTCAAACAGAAAATATATGGTATTGCTCTCGGTCTTCGAAGAGACAAGAAAATAAAATATCTTTGGATTTCTGGTGGAAGAATTTTTTGTAGAAAGGAGGACGGTTCGTCGAGAATACACCTTGTAAATCTGCAATCTGTAGAGGGACTTCAATAGCAACCATGGGCTAAGTCCAATATTTTTTTAACCTTTCTCCGACTAACCTTAGCATTAATTTTAAAGAGGTACTTAAATTTATTTATGATATTATTATTGTTTGCAAACTTGATCTCATATTTAAACTAGTAGCTTTAAATCTTGATTTTGGTCTTTTTGAGAATCATTGTATAATATTTGGATTAATTGTGTGCCTTGGATACCTTAAATGTTCTCATTTCATCCTAATTTTCATAGCTCTCCGGATATCCGGATATCGATTTACGAAATCATGTCCACTATACCTCAACATGCAGAGAGAGCTACTATCACTAATCTGATACTTACTCTGAGGTCGACTCTGCTTATTTATTTAATTTAGTTCATGGATTAAATTATAAGATTAATCAAGTATACTGCCGATCAGTGCTTGCACAAATTTGTAATGACCTTGTATATCCTGTTCCTCAGAGGGCTATTTAGCCCTAGGGACTTTTTTGAATAAATACAAATACAATACAATACATGTGCGGAAAGGCTCTATATCCACCGAAATCCATGGAAATGGGAAGAAACCTCTCAAAATCCTCAGCAGTACAAACCCTAAACGAAATAAGTATCGAATACGACTTTTCGAAACCCATATTTATTGTAAAGACATTAGGTCATAATTCTAAATTACCACCATTTGAGGCTAAGTGCATAATTTTCGGAGTACTTCGAGTCTCGGAGGGAGAAGAAGAGGGGACAAAGTGGCCGAGCGGTCCGACAACACATGGGGGGCGCGCCTGCGCGGGCCTGCCATGTGGGTCGTAGCAGAACGGCGAGTCTTTAACAGTCCCAGTCGAGCGACAGCCGAGTAAACAGAGTGTTCATTAGGAGCGATATATTTAAGAGGTTAAGTCAGAGTGAGTTGTAAGAGTGTTGCGGCGACAGAGCAAAGAGTGCGCACTGGAGTATATGAATAAACCCTGATTTCCCCTCATATCAAGGTGTCATTATTTAAAGACCCAATAACACAAAATTCCACTAAATCCACCAATAATGTATAAATATAATGTAAAATATGTATTGTGATTTTGCAGATTGTCTGCAACTCACAAATTCAATTTCATGTAAATTACCTCAAATATAAAGCTTGTAACGTGGTGGTTTGCCACTCGTTGCTGACCCCCCCCCCCCCCCAGACCTAACAATCGGCATAAAAATATTCACGGCCAGCACTGACTCGAAATCATTTAATTAAGGAACGAGAATGACAGAATCTGTATTGTGGGAATGAATGGAAAAGAGGTGGGATAGGTCAAGGATTAGGTATAGTTAGTTAGTTAGTTTTATTTTTAGATAAATTTACATTTAAATTAGGTAGTTTAGAAACCGGGAAAAGTTAATCTGAGGATTTGTCATCCTACCTTGAATCTGGGAGTTCGAAAATGAGAATCAATTATAAAATCCTACAACATGTGTCACCGCACTGCCGATGTCAACACTGCACTTTTGTGACACACTGCTATTTAATTACGGGCTCGTCCAATAATATCTTCCGGCTCGAGTCGAATAATTCATACTCACTAGGATTAATATAACTACTCACGACGTACCGGACCATATTCTTTCCGGCACACGTTAAAACAAACTGGCGCAGCCATTTTGCCAAAAGTATCGAGCCGACATACCACCAGGGGGACACCCAGTCCAGTATAACGATGGAACAACTGGATGTAGAGAAAAGAGGGCGGCACCTGACGAGAGGGAAATTCTGGCGGGACTGACAGAAGTGGGGAAGCCGAGATCAGCGGAACGAACGAGAGACCAGTGTCGGCCGTCGACCGAATAACTAGTTATTTCGAAGTACGTACTTTTGCCACGGAGCAATTTAAGGAGAAATTGATTTAACTACGGAGAACGTCTTGGATTCAAGGTAGGCGTCATAGACGTTTTTGTCTATCTTCTTACCTCCAGATTGATTTTTTTTTGTTTCTCGTCATGAGCCGCGGTCATTTCAGTGTTTGTTTGAGGTTTAGCAATAATGTTTTTCTTTGAGAGTAAATATTTGTTGAGTGAGTTTAGTTAATTTGATTTATTTTTGAGATTATGAATCTTGTTAAATAGTAAACTCTATTATACCAAATCATTATGTGTAAGCTATGTTAGTATAGTTAAGCCGAATTTTAGTGTCTAATAAATTTAATATTGTTTTAAAGTGTTTCTTTAAGAAGGAAAAAAAGAGAGTGTCACGATGTTTTCTCGCCCCCACTAATCCCTCTACCCTTCTGGCCAGGGACTTTTCTAAGAGTTTATCATTTAACGTATTAATTTCTTTTTTTTTTGAGTGACGCTATAAGAGCGTCTGGCGCCTATCAAGGTATGTGATGTTAAATTTATACATATAGTATCATTACCTAGAACGCCAGTTTGTCCACTAATTTCCCCTTTTGTCGCTTATGAATGAAATTAGTGTTACAAGCTCTCATGTTTACACAGAGAGTAGGAAAATTCGGAACCCTGTCCGTAGATCGCGATCCGATGGAGAACCCGCAAGACCCTCTCCGACATCTCCACGAGTACGCGGACCTCATTGCAGATATCAAAGAAAAGAGGCCCGGGTCTTCCCTATCCTGCTCGAAACGCATCGAGTTGCGCAGTAGTCTTCAGTGGTCCCCTCAACGGCCATCATTAAGGATTGGCCGACGGACGAAGAGCTTCTGCGGAAGACGATAAGGAAGTTCGATCTTGCACCTAGGACCCCCTCGAACCTCAGGACCCTGGGGAAGCAAAGGTATTTTAAAGACCGAAAAAAGAAGACCGGCGATACCGGGACCCAGAACCTCTACCTCCTCGAAACCCTCCACATTCTAGCGACCTCGACCCATTACAAAAAGAAATTTAAGACCGCCTCGATCCAAAACTTCCCCCATAATCATGTAATTCTTCATTCTATTTTAATTTATAGCTGGAGTAATATTTAACTATTATTTTAGTCGAAAACAAATATTTAATTTAGTTGAGTCTTTAAATCTTCAGATACTATCAACCCATGGATAAATAGAACTACAATTAATTTGTATGAATTCTGAAAGAGGTATCAATACATTTATGAAAAAAAATTAGTTTCAGTGAAAATCATTTGTCAAATAATAGTTATTTTACATTTTTTTTTTCAATTTTACTAAACATCTTAATTTGTATCGAATCCTAGTAAGCAATATCTTATTTTGTTCTTTGGCAGATTCTCTTCAATTCAATTCGTTGAATATGATTAAAAATAATTTTTTTCAGAAAATGTAGACTTTATTAATTTTTATTAAAATTTGATGAACATTGCGATTGTTTAGTTCGGTCAAAAATAAACAGAAATTGTCAAATAACTATTATCAAAAAAATTATTTTGACTAAAACTAATATTTTCTTAAGGAAATGTATTGCTGCCTCTTCCAAAATGCATTAAAATTATTTTACGTCTATTTTTTCGGCTTTTATAAACCGTTATCAAGTTTAAGGTTATGTAAAGGGTCGAGAGTTCTTAACTTCTAAAATTTTAGATGAAACAGTTTGCTTCTGGAAAAAAATATTTTGAAATATTTATTATTAGGTAAATTGCAATTAAAGTGAAGCTTTATTAATAATACTATACATACATTTTTATATTAAAATCATAGATGTATACTTTTAATATATTTCGCCACTGATTTTGTTTTCATTATTCTACAGCGGCTGATAAAAGTAGTGGACATCTTTACGATATAATTGTATTCATGGGCCTTGAGGACAATGTTACATTCAATGAAAATAATTGTTCGAGTATCAATGTCGATAATGATACAAAGAAGGCAACTGACCTTGTTCCTGAATTTTGGGTCACTTATAGTAAATCTCTAGGATCTTTAGTAACCCCTTTCCTTCCGCCTCCATACGATAAGTCAAACACGAGAGAACTGCACAAGCTAGTGAAAAACCGTTCTCAACCTTTGGACATTTGGCCCGAATTCAAGAGATGTGATCTTGCAACTTACTGCACAAAAGAAATCCGGAACAAAGGAATTAATTTTTAAAGATACAGAATTTTACAAGGCGATGAAAGGTGAAAAAAAAATTAAATTAAGTAGAAAGTTACGCTTTTGCATTAGTATACATCTCCAATTGTATTTAGGCTGTACATTTTTCGAAGTACAATTCAACAACCACGATTGGTCTTACGGAGTTTAAGCTTCTGAAACAACTAGGAAACGTTATCTCAAATGCTGTGGATTGGGACGGGTACAGAGCGTTACAGACCCGGTGTTTATGAATTAGCATCCCAAGAGGAAGGTTTAAAGGGAAGATATCACGTTTCTAAGTTGTTCAAATACGTGGACCCTGATCAACCTGAGGATGAGGAACTAACATCGGAGGAGGCGGCAGCTTTAGGCCGGGAACTTCTTGAGATTCATAACTCGGATGGGGAAGGGGAACCGACTGTACAGGGGGAATCGGAGGACGACATGGTTTGGGTCGCGGAAACTAATCTTAAGCGATCGGCTGATAGGAGTTAGCCGAGGGCCTGAGCCGCAAGAGACTTCGGAACCGCTCCTACACTCTGTAATGTGGTGAAAATGTAAATAACACTAATTTTCCGCGACCGGTCAAGGTAGAATCCTTAAGTTGGAGAAGAGAAGACCTTGATTGTACCGTGGGCCTAGAGAGATGCTTGGCAAGCGAGCCGAAATGATTATGAATGTTTTACTGGCACCGGAATTTCTATATCTGTTTAGATTTGGCTTCGCCGTAAGGTTCCCGATATTCACTTCGCTGCTTGAAAAATCGATTTAATTATTAATTAATTATGGAAAACTTTTATTTAACCTTTCTTTGTAAAGCTGTTTTTTAAATCATTTTTAAACTCGTCGAATAAATAGAATTTTATTTAGTAGCTATGTTGAAATCCTGCTCTTATTTTACATAAGCCTGGCTCCTGAATCCACTATCCTCTAGAGATAAGTTTGCATGTTATTTCATGGAATTAAAAATTATATTCGATATGGCGGAATTAACCGCCTGGCGTATACCAAACACGCCCGTTAATGAAACCTCCAAAATTGCACCGTTGAACTTCCGCTTGGGATTAAGCATTTAGATTTCTTAACGTTTCAGCAAATCGGAGCAAAAGGAGCGCACATTACATCTCCCTAGGGAGAATTCAATTAAGATCAATTAGGATACGTCAGGCTCAAATGTCAGGGAGCTGTTATCGATACGTTAGCCTAGCCTTAATAGGAATTATGAATTTTCAGTCTAGTTAGAATGAAGAATTTGAATGTTAGATGTTCCTGGTAAAGGGATTCCGTGACGAGATGGTGGGCTGGCGCCTGGACGATGATCGTGCGATCATTCGAACGGAGAGGGGCTGGCTGTTCCTCAATCGCGTGAGGGAGTACGCCACTCTCTTGGATCCTCGGACGGAGGAGGAGCGTATGCGGTACTTGGAGTATGTAGGCGGGCTCCCAGCGGAGAGCCACATCCAGCTGGAAGAACTATATATACGGGGCGTGATTCACCCTGTAGAGGGTTCAGTTATGGCAGCGTCGGATACTAGCTCGGACTCAGACTTGGAGATGGTTGAGAGGGTGTCACATGGTCGGAACGCGGCTTTAAAGGCAATAGCCCGTGGATCAGCACAGCACTCGGGGTTGCAACCCCTGCCAAGGGCTCAAAGGCCTCCGCCCCAACATAGGGCCGCTCAAGCAGGAGGGCAAATAGCGCCGCCGGAAGTGGAGTCCTCCCGGCGGTGCTCCCGTTTATGAAGGGTCCGCAGGAGGCTAAGAGAGGATCCTACTTTTAGAAGGGCACCCACCCTGTGTGTTCGGCCATTGAATTGAAGTGCAGGCTTGCTATGCGTATAGTTTAGTTTCTATCGATCGCTCGATAAGCAAGACGTACGTTGGTGCAGTCACTGCGAGAGATTTTGGATAGTTGTGTATATTGGATTCGTGTTATATCTTGTCACGTCCCGAGCAAAGGCGAGGGTAGGTTGGTAATGGAGTAGATAAAGGAGGTTACAAGGGCTGATTAAATCAGGTTGGTAAAGCCTGACTATATATTTTATTGTGGGGTTCGTTTCCACTTTGTCAATCCAGGGGGATTGCGTTAATTCAGAACAACAGTAATTTATAGGATAATTATTTATTATAATATGAAAGTTGAAAGAAGTAATAATACAATTAATGAGTAAAAACTTACACTACCTTCCGGTCCGAAAGGGCAAGAGAAGATGTGTTTGTCGATTGTATCCCCAATACGTTGAAGAATATCGACGGAATTCTTCTGGGTGTTTTAATTGATCTTCACAAAAACTCCGAAGTCAATCTGTACGACGACCGAAAGCCGAAGGGACTTTATTTTCAAAATTGAATTCCACGTTACTATTTCGCGGTGATGTAAAAGCACGCGACTTAATCAAAGCGGTTCTGCGTTAAGGAATATTTCACGGTGAGGTAAAAGCACGCGACTTAGTCAAGGCGGTTCGTAAATTGATGTGGACGGTACAACTGTTCAAACGATAAAGACAACCACCAGGGGTGAGTCTGGGGTTTATATAGGAAAAGGCTTCTTCAAAAGTCACGTACGAATCGCTAAAGTTACGATCGGCACGTATAATTCGCCAAAGTTACGATTGGCACGTATAAATCGCTAAACTTACGATCGGCACGTACTTGTTCACCCATCATTTATCTGATGATTCAGGTTATTGCCTGTTTTGATTTATATATTAATTGTTGATGGATGACTTGATTCTTTTACCCTTTTCTTGCTCTTTCATGACCAGTTTCTTAATTCTTAATAATAGTTGTTTACTTGTTCGATTATAATTAGTTTACATACTATGATGGTACATAATTAACTTATCCTTTACTTGGAGGATATAACATAAGGTTCTACGTTAGTTTAATTATCCTATCGTTTATGTGTTATCAATGGTTAAGTAAGTCGGAATGCTCATGGTACTACCTCGCTAATTAGCTCGCGCTCTCCTCCTTATCGACCGTTGCTCATTTATCATTCGTCGAGTGTGGATAATTAGTTGCGGCTGACCACATAAGTCATTACCTACTGTGGTACTTTTACCATTTGGTGTTACGACAAAATTTTTAAATTTAAAAATAAATTTGGGGATGTAACAGTCCTCCCTCCTTAAATCTTCATCGTCCTCGATGAGTTTTTGTTAGGTGATTGTTACTTTACATTTGATAATTATCATGATAAATTCGTTCCTGTTTCGTTTTTGTTTTGTGAATTTTTGACACATGTGCGGGCAACGTTATTGAATTGTAAAATGTTTTGTATCTTGTTTTGAAGTGTGATTCATAAGGTGAGTGTAGTTTCATCCTTCCTTGTTACATGAGTTCTTAAGCGTGCAATGGTTCAGGTGTTATCAGATATTGTTTTTGTCAGCAAATTTTGCAGGCTGATAGTGATGCTGGTCTTTCGCCACATCTACAGGAGTAGTCAGTCATATTTAATCCAACGATGGAGTACGAGTCTGACGCATCATCCTCAGCGGAGACCGTGCCCTACGAGGAGTTTTGTGAGATGGAAGGCATCCCTATGTGCCTAACTACAAATTCTGCAGTTTCTACTAGTCCTGGTAAGCATTTTTATATTTTATTATGATTCCATTGCTTTGTTTCATTCCGTAGTCAGTTTTAGCGTAGTGCTCGTTATGTCGGCGTCAAATGAACGTGTCGCGAATTTTGATCCATTTATACAGTCAATAGAGGAGTTTGACTTGTCTGTAATTGATTTCCCGGATAGTCATAACGGATTAGGCGTACAATCGGGTTCAACAGTTGTTCCGAGTTTTCCATTAGTTTCTCTATCAAAAAGTGTTAGTTTAGGCAACCGGATTTCCCGAATCGAGGAGGCTGTTGGCATTTTCCAATTTATCCTGTGGAAGGTTAATCCGCATAAGGCCATCTCGGTGATGTTGGCATTGTGTCGGGAGAATTTGAATTGTGCGGTTACTGAGGCCGATTTTACTATAGTAGAACGTTTATACCATAAATGCCCGGGCGTCTTGATTGCCGTTTCTTCACTCGCATTAAAACAGCGCATTTTAGCGGGAAAAGAATCTTTCAAATCGTGCGGGTTTTTGGTGTCGCATGCTTAGGTGTGTGCTTGCTTAGCTTGGTTTTATAAATTCTTGTCAGTTTTTATTAATTTGTTGCGTGTTTCTTCTGTTTCAGCTGCGGTGATTCGAAAGAAAGCGCGGAGAGTGCCGATTCCCACTGTTGTGCATAGAGTTTGGGCGATGACAATGGAAATGGGGTATTGGACCTTCCTTCTAAAGATCCTTGAGGAAGAAAAGAAAGAAGCGGAGGCCGCGTCATCGTCCGGGATTGGTCCAATCCGAAGGGGAGGTAGATCCAAAACTGCCCTGGGATCTTCAAAACTACGCGACCCTATCTTCCTGCGTGATTTAGAAAAGGCCCGTAAGGAATCGCTGGTGGCCTCCACAAGAATATACGATTTCTTGAAT
Organism: Andricus curvator; assembly: GCA_932195095.1. Taxonomy (NCBI): domain Eukaryota; kingdom Metazoa; phylum Arthropoda; class Insecta; order Hymenoptera; family Cynipidae; genus Andricus; species Andricus curvator. The sequence continues at coordinate 121,748 of CAKNYM010052622.1, read as the reverse complement.
GAGCAGTTCGAAGACGAGCAGCCCGAGTTCTGTGATTTTAAATGCAAGCATGTGCCTGGACTTTCCTTGCGTTGCTTGGGGTGAGTTTCAGTATTATTTTCATTGTTCCTCTTGTTTGGTTTCATTTTTGATTTATAATTATATCTGTGTTATCTCTGTTTCAGCGTGCCCGGTTCCAACAGCATTTTTTGTCCTTGTGGTCGGTATGTGGGGGCCATTGAGGGGATCTCTCGCTGCAAGTGTGGAACACTGATTTATGAGAGTGAGCGTAAGTTTTCCTCTTTTACTTTCATTTTGTTTAAATAAAATTTCTGTTATATATATATATATATATATATATATATAAAGGTGTCTGTTTTCCTTTTGCTTACAGCTCCGAAACCGGTGTGGGCGGAGGGCCAGGGGGACGACCTTTTGGGCAGTCTACTATCATAGCTTCCTTCTTTTTCTCTCTTTTTTTTTTATTTTTTTTTCTTTGTCTTTTTTTTTTGTTGATTTGCGTGCGTGCATGTATGTGTGTCTTGATTGTAAGTACTTACAACAACAAGCATGCGCAGAATGAGCCGCTGGTTTGGAAGAAAGTCACGGTAACTGAATTGTACGCTTTTTTTGGAACTTTGATATGTGCTGGTGCACATAATTCCAACACAGACATGCTGAATGCAAATCTGTCAGCGATGTACAGACCAACGGAGCACATGACTATCGACGAGCAGCTCTTTCCTTTTCGAGGAAGAACGAAGTTTACGCAGTATATGCCATCAAAGCCTGCTGAATACGGTCAAAAAGTATTTTGGTTGTGCGACGCAAAAAATGCGTATCCACTCAAAAGAATTTTGTACACTGGTAAACAAGGGTATACTCGAGAAGTGAATCAAGTAGAACGAGTTGTAAAGGAGCTGGTCGCCGCTTACATAGGATCTGGCCGAAACATCAGCATGGACAGATTTTTCACGACCTTACCGTTCGCAGAGAGTCTTTTGTCGTGGAAGCTTACTATCGTCGGCACATTGAAAAAAATAAGACCTACATTCCTCAAGAGATGAAACCATCAAACTCCAGGACGGTGTTATCATCTCTTTTCGGATTTCATGACAAGGTCACCATCTGCTCGTACGTTCCGAAAACAAATAAAGCGGCGATTCTTCTGAGAACGATGCACAACAGCGCTGGGATCTCTGATGCAGCTCAACAGAAACCAGAAATGATTGTATTCTACAACAAAACCAAAGCTGGTGTTGACACCATGGATCAGATGTGCATGAGATATTCCACCCAACGGCGGACGTGCAGATGGCCGCTAGCTAGCTTTCTTTTACAACATTTTGGACATGGCCGGCGTTGCTTCGTATATAACGTATAACGAAAACAATAACATGCTTGCGAAAAAAACTAACAGACGTAGACTTTTCTTACGCCAGCTTGTGCTGCCACCCAGGTGACAACACAAGGGTTAAAAATAAATTGACACATCTCATTAAGTGTTTTCACAATTTGTAGTATTAATACAAGGATTAAAAATTGAAAAGAGTAGAATCGAATTTGGTCTATACCAAGAACCCACTATTGTTGAGACAGTTTCTTTTGTTGTAATTGTTGATAATAAAATATTTAGTTTCAGGTTTATTGGTCTACCAAGAATTCAAGATTGGTGCCGAAGTGTATACTCGGGACGAATTTTCTGACCAGAGCACAGTAAATCGGTCGAAATGTCAATTTTGTATAGATAAAATTCCATAGAAAAGACAATCGACAGAGCTTAACCTAGAAACTAATTGTTAAACATTCACCAAAGCTTGAAACTGTCCTTAAGAATCTAGATATAGAGAATGTTCAAAAATAAAAAATAATGTTCAAAATGGAATAATGTTACAACCCGAACCTAAATTAAAATAAAATTTGCTATTTTATGATCTAAAATAGAAATTAGCTGGCGCTGAACACTTTAGATATGGTTTACCGTGATTATTTTCCGAAAAATAAGGAATCACATTCTCAAAAAAAAAAAAAAAAAAAAGACGTTTCCAGTAATTAAGAGTTCTCGGCCGCTGCCAATACAATAGGATGTGAAGTAACTAGTGTAACTTTGCTATCTCTCTAGCACATAAGTTTCTGAGTAGCAGGGTGGCATAAAACTTACATCAAAATACAAAATAAGAGCATGTCTTCACAACAACACACATTATTGCTACATTGCAACTGAAACCCATAATGGATCGCGAATTTCCAACCTAGCGTGACGAACCTTCATTATGGACCTTTAATTAATTTCACCAATTACATCTGTACAAAGAGGCTGGTTTGTGCATCCTGCGTCCAACCCTTCACACCACCTCTTCTCTATTTCTGCGTATACATTCTAGCTTCACGGATATAACCGTATACGCGCCGATTCCCTTGGCGCGGTATCTCGACAAGCTAAATCCGCCATACACGCGCATCCTAATGATACGCTTGACGGAAGAGACGACGGTGTCGCACTAACCATCACATGGATGTTCTTGCGGTGGCTAGCTACCCACAAAACCACAAACCGTAACTCAATTAATCTGGATTGATCCGCTGCGTATATATTTGCTCGTATAGATTACAGGTACCTGCGGACAACAGGAGTGGGTGGCGGCTGACTTCCGGCATGTCCTGACGAATTATGGCGCACCGGGACCCGGAGATCTCTGATACACATGCATCCCGGTATGTAAATGCCGTTTATTCCAAAAGAGATAAGAATGAAAATAAGGGATTTTAAAATATAGTTCAATATAGGAAAAATATATCTCAAGATGGAGACGGAGGGTGCACACTACGTCATCCTTATAATTTTAATTGTCAACTTAACGATTATATAAAAAAATCGTAAGCTTCGAATAATCAATTATTATTTAATTCTGCATACTTCTTCACCATAAAGGTCCTATTTATTTAAGAGAAATGAGCATTCCTAGTAATATTCAGAACGTTTATTTAGTACGCCTCAAATTTTTCCATTGTTATCTATCCATATATTTAATTGGTTCCAAAATAATATACTAACAATCTACGGTTAAGGTCAGCGAAATGTAAAAGACAAACTGATGAGGGAATCGGTTCGATTCCGAAACGTTATTTTTGTACAATACTGAATATATGGTCTGGAAGAAGTCGAAGAAATAAGGATTTTTTTTTAAATTTCGAATTTATTGTTTCACAGACGTTAAGTTAAGAATATTTACATCCCGAAATTCTTTTCTTAGGGAAAAATATAGTTATGATTATTATATATATATATTACACGATATATAAATTAGGAATATTTACAGCCCGAAGTTCTTTTCACAGGAAAAAATATATTTATGAGGAAACTTGGCCTTATGTTCTGAACCTTGGTTATGTGCCTTATTTGGGAATTGTTTTTGATAACTTTTCCGAATTCCTATATTTTTCTCTTAAATTTCTTATATTGAGATTTAACTTTTTCCTAAAAAGCCGCCCCCTTCTCTCGAGAAACATGGAAACTTCACTCGAACAATAACATTTTAGGTTATATTTTTTTGCTCTTTGTCTCAATGTTTTGAAAAAGCTTCTTTTTACAAAATACAAAATCATATTGGAACTTTGGTTTCTCATTTTCACACCAAAACTTATTTGCATATTCATGCATTAATAACTTTTAGTCTCAGTAATCGCCACTTTACAAATAAGGTAAACATATATTTTCGTCGCATTAAACAAGCATGTTAAAAATTATTAAACAACACTCACTGGTACAGGCCTCAAACGGTTTCTAACAAGATATTAAGGGTTCATTTCAGTGCTTAGTAAAAGTAATCGAGAATACGACAGATATTTTCAGGATCTTTGCATCAGACAGTTCAATTACTTTGGCGATAGAGTGCACTTTCAGACCAGAAGGAACGGAAGCAATTGAGTGCAAAGCTATCTTATTCACATCCAGTGGTCGAACCGATCTATACAAAGAAGATGAATTGTCTCTACTGTACAAAATATTTTATTTATTAATTTATGAACTAAGTAATATTTCATAAATGGCATTACGAAAATTTGCCGATTATAACATTGCATACTGAAACTTATAACACAAAAAATAAATAGAGCAGGACAGAACTATTTTATATACATATATAAATGATGAAGAATTTGAAATCTAAGCTTTTTACATACGTGAATGATCTACAAAATTAAGGATTGAAAAGAAATATATAAAAATAATGATTTTTTTCAAATCACTCGCTCCGTAACTTTAATTATGTCTTGAATTTAAATTAGGGTTCTCTTCTTGAGTACCGGTATGAAGAATTATCTGGTCGGATTACACTTCTAATGTTTCCGCGTAAACCTCTGGAGTATCGGCTGAACGGCTCAGCACCACCTAATTCAGTAGTTTTCCAGTAGCTTTAGGCTTTAAATTATGCTTTATGAAATTGTCGTCGTACATTACTTTTGATCTATTAAGATAAAATATTAAACTGACTGGCATGGTCCCGCCTGCCTGACACTAAAAACTGTTACAACGAGTAGCTTGTCTCCTTTTTATTTCTAAATAAAGCTGTACACGCCATTTTATCGTAACTCTGTATTTTTTTATTTACGGGTAAGATGGCATTACAAAACCTTGAATTCTTCCCACAAGGCTGACCCGTCCCCTCTATCCACAACTTTAACCGAAGGGCTGAAGTCAGTCCGGGCATAAACCTGGCCCACGCTCAGTCTATTGAGTTTTTGAGTGTCCAGTTGGCGCAAGTGCGCCTGGCGCCCAACAATCAATTAAATTATTTTTTGAGCTCCGAGAAATTTCAAGGTAAGGCGCGTGGCCCAGTAAGAGTGAATTTCTTTGGAAATTCATCCTTACAAAGTTTGTTATTATTATTATTATTACTAACATACATTCAGTGGAATATACGACTTGTGAACTGGAGATAAGAAACCTGGTGTTGAAAATCGGTTAGTGCTTTTTCTTATTTTTTAAAAATTTACACAGTGTCGTCCGCTGGAATATTTATGAAATTGTTTGACTATAAAAGTCACATCATAGCGCATTTTTTTTCAGTTGTCATCTAACCATCCTATGAGAATAATATTCGAAAATGGACTCATTGGACTGTAAGAAGGATGTCCAGATTTACGACGATGCATATGAAATTTTGAGTGAAAATGCAACAACTTCAGTAATCTTATATTGGAAACATCAATGCACCCAGGATATTCGGAGGTTGAATAAAATTTTGCGACAAGGAAAGCAACATCTATCTCTGGGTGATAAAAATAAACTTCAAGCAACCATTGGCCTACTGACATCGAAAAACAGGATATTCACAAAACTACAGAAGAGTGGAACTGGTGTCAACGAGGGCTTGGATAGGAAAGGTGATAGGATCAGATGGCAAGATCTGGAGTCTGCATTTAAAAGTCAAGTGAGAACAGGTTTAATTGTAAATTTAACTCATAAAGATTTAGATAGTTTTTCGAAGATTCCAAAACAATGATTACTCACAGGATAAAAAATGCTTTGAAAAGTTTCGGTGCGGGTTTAAAAACCAATGTTATTCTTGCCGCAAAATTCAGTGCTCTAGAGAAGGGCGAGGAAATTGAAGCGATTAAATTCTTCAATACTAAAAATGAACTAATTTTAGAATCGACAGAAATTAATGAATGGTTTGAGAGTGAAGTCAGAGAACAACTTTTGGCTAAAGTAGAGGATTTTCAGTAAACAAAATCTGGATGGAAATTAAAAGAAATTATAAATTTAAATGTAAATATAAATAAATACGCACCTTTTTCAGTAAGCTCATCAACTTTCATTGATTTATCAAAATATATTAATGATAAAAAAGCTGTTGTCGGTAATGAACGCTATTCATCCTGCGAAAAATCACGTATGTGATACCAGCTCTTATCCACATTTTAATTCAGAACTCAAGCATGATGGAATCAATTTTCCCATGACTTTCGAAGATATAAAAAAAATCGAAAAAATGAATGAATTGCGTATAAATGTTTACGGTATAGTACACGAAGAAAATACGAAAAAATATGAGATTTTCCCCCTGTATATAAGTAATGAGAAATCGAAATGTCCCACAATTCACTTGTTAATGCTTGAAAATACTGATTTTGATGACAGCGAAAATAATCCAGTGTATCACTTTGCGTGGATAAAAAATCTATCTCGACTCATAAAATCACAGTTTACAAAAGAAAATCGTCCCGCATGGTTTTGTGATAGGTGCTTGTGTCATTTCAAATTTGAAAAATCTCTAATAAAGCACAGAGTTGATTGTGAACATTTAAATAACTGTAGAGTCATACTTCCAACAGAGAAGGAAGGTGGGAACATATTAAAATTAAAAAATCATAGATACAAGGAAAATGTACCATTTGCTGTATACGCAGACATCGAATGTTTGCTGGAACCAGTTACAAATTCTCAAATAGATCAAGCGGCGTATCAAAAGCATATCCCCACAAGTGTTGCATATTATACAAAGTGCAGTTTCGATGATTCAACTTCAGAACCAAAAGTCTACCGTGAAAAAGACTGTATTGAATGGTTTGTAAAATAATTAAAAGATTTAGCAGTTAAAGTAAATTCTCGTTTACAAAATCCCGTACCAATGGAAAAATTAACACCAAAGCAAAAACAAGATTTTCTAAATGCTAAAGTGTGTCACATTTGTGAAAAAGAATTTAAGAAAAATGATGTTAAACATCGCGATCACTGCCACTTCACAGGTAAGTACCGTGGTTTAGCACACGGACGCTGCAACGTCAATTAGAAAGACTCTCATGTAATTCCAGTAGTTTTTCATAATTTATCTGGCTACGACTCACACTTTTTCATTAAAGAGTTAGCCAAAAGTTTTGAGGGACATGTCTCCTTACTACCAATTAATAAAGAAAAATATATCTCATTTACAAAAGATGCCTCATATCTTAATGACAGTGAAAAAACAATTACGAGAGAATTTTGCACAAAGGACAGTGAATTCAATCTATTAACAAGAAAAGGTGTATTCCCATATCACTACATTGAAAGTTGGCAAACATTAGAAGAAGAGAGTTTACCTTCAAAAGAGGCATTCTATTCAAAATTAAATAATTGCCACATTTCCGATGAAGATTATCAACATGCGTGTAAAGTGTGGGAAACTTTTAATTTGCAAAACTTAGGGCAGTATTCAGATCTGTACCTTAAGATCGATGTTTTACTTTTTAAAATTTGCGATTAATTAATTATGTCACATATAGTGACTTTCAACCCATCAAATTATCTCTCCCAACGACCGTGTGAACGGAAGCAATTCAGCAAAAATGGATAGCATTAGATCGTCGCGATGTGCGACGCTGAGCGTGGAAGAATACGCGAATCGGTGAGATAGGCCCCTCGTCTCGGCAGTCTGAACGTAAACTTCATGAGGTAAAGAACACACAGAGAGAGACAGGAACAAATAAGAAAAGATTACTGAATAAATGCCAAATTCCGATGGAATTAACGAAAATTATTAACGAAACTCTTACCATGTCTACTCAACGCACAAGGTGTGCCTGAACCAACTTTAAATGCAAGGTGTAAAAGGATTATTTCAGTTTGTTAAAGAAAAAAGGGAATTTGATGAAATGCATTTGAAATTCGGAATAGATAGTGGCGGAGGTTTTTTGAAAGTTTGCCTTTCGATGCAATCTTTGGATGAATCAGAAGTTGCAAATTTAGAAGGTCGACAGAAGTATACCGAAGGCGTTGTCGCAAAAAAGTTTATGGATTCTGGCGTCAAGAAATTATGAAAACGTTCTATTTATGTGGTCACTCTTAAAATTGAAGGATTTAAAAGGGACAATAGCAACTGATTTAAAACTTGCCAACGTATTAACGGGCATCATGTCACATGCAAGCAGTTTTCCTTGCACATGGTGTACTGCATCAAAGGATAAATTAAACACGTGTGAGGAATACAGAACTGTTGGAAATTGTAAGGAAAATTTTTTTGCGTGGCAAGACAGTGGAAGTAAAACATCATCTGCGAAGAAGTATAAAAATTGTACAAATGCTCCTATAATTTGCTCAGAAAACGCTAGAACAGAAATATTAGAAATAATTCCACCGCCAGAACTACATCTGATGCTCGGGGTTGTGAACAAAATGTATAAACACACGCTGATGGAATTTGAAGATGAGAAGTCTCCAATGGGCTAGGATGTGTAATGTTACTCACGAGTTTGTACATTGGAGTCCAGCGTTCGCAGGTAATTCTTGCACAATGCTGTTAGAAAAAATCGACTTATTACGTGGCATATGTAGCATTGGTTGTTTAAAATATGTAAGGTGCTTTAAGGCTTTTCAATCCGTCGTTGATTCTTGTTTTTCTTCAACATTAAACCCGAAATACGTAGATTGTATATCTGAGTTTGTGCGAAGTTACTGTGTTTTGGATATTTCAATTACACCTAAAGTTCACGCGGTTTTTTTCATGTCCCTGATTTTTGTTGTAAAGTTGAGAAAGGCCTTGGATTTTACAGTGAACAAGCCATGGAATCTGTCCATTCGGATTTTAAAACGACCTGGGCTAAATATAAAGTTTCGAGCACACACCCTCATTACCCAAGTAACTTACTAAAAGCTGTACAAGAGTACAATGCCCGACATGTGTGAAAATAAAATTATTTTTTTCTCAGTATTGAAAAAAATAAACGTGCATCACATTTTTTTGAAAATTTTTATTTTTAACCCATAAAAAACACTTTTCTCAAAAACGGCTCAGGGAATTTGGCTCAACATTTTTTTCCACACTATTTTTGAGCCCCTAAATCGAATCCAAACAAAAATTGGATGTGCTATGACCTTGCATTTAAATTTGGTTCAGGCACACCGTGCGCAAGTAAGCATCAAAACGAACCCGCTAGTATGGATCAGGATGAAAATCCAGATCCGAAAACCTCCACCTCAAAAGGACGAAAGAGACCGTCACAGTCTGTCAAGAAGCGAAACGAAGCTCGTCAGACTAACTTCCGTGCTAAAAAGTCAGAAGAATTTGATAAGTCAATGAAAGATAAAATTAATGCAATTAATATTAATAATAATTAATTCATTAAATATATGATGCAATGCTAAAATACACAGGAATAGAACTTCATTTACATAAATTATTTTTAAAAATGTCTACAACATTATGATTTAGGAACAAATCTCTAATCATTTTTAGTCAGCAATTAATAAAACTTAATTTTGAACACCTAAGAACCGGTATATATCTCAACAAAAGAATGTTATTACTGACGTGGAAAGTTTGGTTGACTCACGATCAGGCAGATGGACAAAATTAACACGCAACAAACTGTTTTATCGGTTTTCAAAATTGTATACGCAGAGAAATAATTTTCTAAATAATTTACGAGATGACTGATATTTTGAACCCTTATCTGAAACTGTAAGACTTTTTAATTGATTCTACTTTTACGTTAATTTTCATTTGTCTAAGATTTATAATTGTATAGCAGCGTTTTCTGTCGAAAGATATTATTTGCAGTAAACCCCTACAGTGCGATTTCAGTTATGAATTATGGAGTGTATTCTTCGCGCGATGGAATTCCCTGGAGCGACGTCGCATTTCGGAGTTATGTTATTAGTTTTCGCTATTGAAAAGCCTGCAGCATGCGTCACCAACTACTTCGATTACTAGAACACGAAAACGCCCAATAGAACAGTACACTTTAGGCAATTAAGGTGTATTTACTTGTCATTCAAACATTCATAATTCAATCTCAGAATGCGGAAAATATATTTTCATCAAAGAGCTACCTATAATTTTAGGAAAGAAATAGTGACAGAAGGTGATCCAGGTGTACAAGAGACTTTCCCTCTCTCGGTTAAAATCCAGTCACTAGCTCTTTTCTGTTATTGTTGAGTAAAAACAAAATTATAAACGCAACCTTGCAAAATATTAAAAATAGTAGGGATAAAATTATAATTGTAACGTTGCAAAATATTTACAACTCACAAGTTGTTTAATTTCAAGATTTAGATTAGTGCAGGCGCAGAAGATTCGTAGAAAATTGCCAGGCCATAAAGTTCGGTAAAAATCTTAGTAATCGAATTATTTATTCCTTTTGTTTTTGATTGTTTTTCATGTACTATCAGCCCGCTCGGGCTAGCCGGCACGTTCCTTTTGGAACACAAGCCTATTTCACTACAGGATTGAAGATACCGCTGCCATACGCGACTAATAATCACGTAGACACTTCGTTCCAATTATTTGAAATCATTTCAAATTTTTAAATAATTTTGAATTATTTCAAAACTTCTAAAAATCTCTTCAAGTTACTCGAATTTTTTCTAACAATAATACATGTCTAATTTTTATTTATACACCCAAATTCATTTATTAGACTTACAAATCAGGCTTCTGCATATTTGACGTATAATTACTGATTTTGAATGAACAGTCAGATATTTCTAAATATTAAGTGATTGTTTCAATTCTTAATTTAAAAATTTCAAATTGAATGGTTTAAAAATGAAACATTTTAGACTAAAACAATATTTGGAATTTAATAAAATCCTTTAATTATGAATATATTATTTTGAAGTTATTTTAAAATTGAAAATAGTTTATAAATAAAACAGTTTAATTTGTAACGTTAAAATCTGAACCTTCTAAAATTGTGAACTGATTTCGAATCGGCTTGTAAAATCAATTATTGTTAACTTTTTTAATTCTGAAAGTACAGTTCAGTTTTAAAAATCATTAATTAATTTATATTTACAGTTGATGAAGTGAAAATATTTTTTATCCAAAGTCTTCGTTTGCAAACGCTTCTAATTTTTAATTGATTAGGTTTTTAAAACTGCATTTTAAAATTCTTTTAATTAAAATGTACGCTTAAAAATTAAGATCCAAAATGGAAAACTTTTAAAGTGAAAGATTTTCGAATTACGCATTCTAAACAGAATGATATTAAAATTGAACAAGATAACAATTTGATTAATTATTTAAAAAACTGTTGAAATCAAATTTGGGCGGATTTTTTTTCACCCGTTTCAGTAGCGAATTATCCGCCTGTTTTGAGACGACCCTACTGAGCGAAAAAAGGTCGTGAACACATCTAAAGAAAACTTCTGCCTGCCACTTTTTTTTCTAGCTTCAATTATTTTGATTAGGGTCCTTTGTGCACCATGAAAATAGGAACTATTAGGTAAATACGAAACCCCAAATGAAAAAGTTCATACATTTTGGTTCTCGTTGAATATTTCAAGAAGCCTAATGAAACGTCGAATGAAAATAAACTCGATTTCGGATTCCGAACCAAGTAAACATTTACTTAAAATAATGAAAATTAAATTTAACCTGAAGGAATGAGGAAACCGTCGCGTAGCCACGTTAAAATGGGACTCCACCGAGTCTTGATTCATACTTGCTTCTGGAATATTCCATAGAATCCTTTAGTGATTGTTACAGTGAGTCCTATGGGGGTGGACAATTAAAAAATCATTTTCAATTGCTTGTCCCCACAGCAGTAGTGATCTTAAAATCTGCGAAGTGTTTTTATAAGTATCTGCTGATTTCAGTGTAATTTGAAAATGGATTTCAAAAAATATAAAAAAGTTCTAGAAATCATGAAGGCGGGGTATCAACTCATACTTGAAAAGCAACCCCTATCAGACGAAGAAATTAGACGGTGGACGAGCGAACGAACGAGAAACATCAGAATATTAAACAAAATGATCGGTAGTCCGTAAAATCAGTTCATTTTCTGTATTCCGCCGGAGGCTCTGTCTGTTCTGGTATCCGTCAGTCTTGAGTTCATTTTCTGTTTTCCGCCGGTGGTTCTGTCCGTTCTGGTATCCGTCAGTCTTGAGTTCGTTTTCTGTTATCCGCCGTAGGCTCTGCCCGAATCCGTTTAGTCTAGTTCATTTTCTGTATTCCGCCGGAAGCTCTGTCCGTTCTGGTATCCGTCAGTCTTCAGTTCGTTGTCTGTAATCCGCCGTAGGCTATGTCCGATCGGTAGTCCGTAAAATCAGTTCATTTTCTGTATCCGCCGAAGGCTCTGCCCGAATTGTAAGCCTAGTTCGCCGAAGGCTCTATCTATTTCTAAAATCTGTCATTTTCTCGTCTATCGGTCTGTTTTCTGTCTCCGTTTCATCTTGTACGAAATTTAGTGTCTGTTGTAATTATAAATTTTGTGAAGATTGAGTTTAAATCGCATTAGTGTGGTGCCTATTATTTGGAATATGTGTTCTGTGTAGTGTAATAAATTAATACAGAAAAATCCTGAAATAGTTTGGTTCCCTGGAGATGAAATCCGGGATACGTCAGATATTCCATCGATGAAACCGCAATCTCCACCAGTTTCCTGGAAAACCCTCAAACGTTGCCGGGAGAAATCTGGTCATCATATCTTATTATTGGAAGGCATTATCAACACCATCGCCCTGCACAATAATCCAGAAGATAACCCTTATTTACATCTTTTGCCCACCCTTCGAGAAAACTTGAAGATTACCACCAACTTCCATAAGGAAATTCTGGAGATACTTCAGGAACTGGAGCAGGAGGCTTACAATAAATATTGAGTAAGTACCCAATTCTTTGAATTTCATTGTTAAATTTTCTTTCTCTTCAAAAACAAGCTATTAAAATCTTACCCCTTCTCTTTGAAAGCTGCCTCTATCCTGGAAGCTAGATATTTGGAAAATCTGACCAGTCACTTCGGGACTTACTCATGTAAATGCACTAATTGTAATTAACCAAAACAAATCTTCACAATATTTGTAATAGATAAAATCATAGCAATTTATTTAATCACCTATCTCTCCCTCTCTGTTTCTCCTCAAATCCCGCTTCGATTAAATAAGTATAGTTGAGTTTCTTAACTATACTGATGAAAATCGAGCAAAAAGAGGAATCAGAATATTATAATTAGGTAAGTGATATAATTAAATTATCCAGACATCACACTTACAAAGTTCATCTGGTACAAGAGCTCAATGAAGACGATCCTGATCGTCGGGTTGAATTTTGTGAAATTATGATGGACAGAATTGATAGAGATCCTCTTTTCTTGTTCAATACAGTATTTTCAGATGAAGCTACTTTCACTCTAAAAGGTGAAGTTAACAGGCAAAATTGTAGATATTGGTCCGACCCAAATCCTGATTGGATGTTGGAGAGTCACACAAAATATCCACAAAAGATTAATGTTTGGGCCGGTATCTTGAATGATACATTGATAGGCCCTTTCTTCATCGATGGTAATCTCAATGCCCGTGCATATGAAGAGCTTCTCAGAAACCAAATTGTACCAAGAATAAGGGAGATTACATGCGATAATTTTCAAAATATTTGGTTCCAGCAGGACGGAGCAGCGGCTCATTACGGTAGGGTGGTTCGAGCACATTTGGATACTCAGTTCACTCATAGGTGGATTGGAAGAAGGGGTGAAATCGAGTGGCCTGCTAGATCTCCTGATCTGACGCCTCTCGACTATTTTCTTTGGGGTTATTTAAAGAGCAAAGTATACTCAACGCAACCCCAAAGCTTAGACGAATTGCAGAATCGGATTCTGCAAGAGGCTACTTTGATTGATAGGGAGATGATTCGCAATGCTGTAACTGATTTTTACAATCGCATAGCTTTTTGTCAAGAAGCTCAAGGTTTTCAGTTCGAACATCTTCACTGAAGCGTGAGAGGCAAGGGGACTCACGCTAATCAAGCACCCCAAAGGGAACAGAATTTACTATTTATAATATAATACAGAAATAAATATAATAAACTAAATAAACAAAATACAAGAAAATTTGTGTGCAACTTTGATACTGTATCATAATATTAAAATTTTGTATCAGGAGAGAAGGGCGCAGCCCACCTCAAAGTTTTGAGACGACCCTGCTGAGCGAGAAAAGGCCGTGAACACATCTAAGGAAAACTTCTGCCTGCCACTTTCTTTTCTAGCCTCAATTATTTTGATTAGGGTCCTTTGTGCGCTATTTAGAGAGACCACAAAATTTTATCTTTGATTATAAAAAGTAGCGTCACATTCCTGTTTTTCGTCCCACAGAGCTGGGAAAATCGTTATAATATTCAAAATTTGACATGTTAATATTCAATGATTAATTTCATATTAATAAAATAGGGCATTTTAGTTTAATTTCGTTTCAACTTTAATCGCATATAATGAAATGAGGAAAGAAACCTCATTTTAAAAGCTATCGAGCGAAGAATAAGAAAATAAATCTAGATAATCTTCCAATAAATCCAGTTATTTTGTACAAATAATTTTTGTAGTTTAAAATAAACTACCTGGAGGTTCATACATTTTGGTTCTCGTTGAATATTTCAAGTCGCCTAATGAAACGTCCAATGAAAATAAACTCAATTTCGGATTCCGAACCAAGTAAACATTTAATTAAAATAATGAAATTTAAATTGAACCTGAAGGAATGAGGAAACCGTCGCGTAGCCACGTTAAAATGGGACTCCACCGAGTCTTGAATCATACTTGCTTCTGGAATATTCCATAGAATCCTTTAGTGACTGTTACAGTGAGTCCTATGGGGGTGGACAATTAAAAAATCATTTTCAATTGCTTGTCTCCACAGCAGCAGTGAGCTTCAAATCTGCGAAGTGTTTTTATAAGTCTCTCCTGATTTCAGTGTAATTTGAAAATGGATTTCAAAAAATATAAAAAAGTTCTACAAATCATGAAGGCGGGGTATCAACTCATACTTGAAAAGCAACCCCTATCAGACGAAGAAATTAGACGGTGGACGAGCCAACGAACGAGAAACATCAGAATATTAAACAAAATGCTGAGGAAGAACATATATCTCTGGGGCAAAAACGTGCGATTATGACATTTATCCATTGATCGCTAGTCTGAAGACAGCAAGCAGAAGATTCAAGAAGTTGCCAAAAACCGGAACTGGCATGAGTGAAGCTTCGATGAAACTACGAGAGAGAATAATTTGGGATGATGTGGAAAGTGCGTTTCAAACGCGGATAAGAACTGGGGTAATATCAAATTTAATTCATAAGGATTTGAATACATTTTTGGATGACTGCAAACGCATGTTCATTCCACGAATTAAAAACACATTAAATAGTTTGGGTAATATTAAAGCTTGCGTTGAATTTACTGGGATTTTCAACACAATAGTGGCCGGTGAAGGAAAAATAGATGAAAAAAGTGTTTGTACTAAGAATGACCCTATTCCTACAACCACAAATATTGGTGGATGGTTTGAGGAAAAAGTCAGAGAACAGGTTCAAGCTAAAAATGATAAACTAAAAACAACAGATTCGGGTTGCAGTTTGATAGAAATCGTAAACTTGAGGGTTAATATTAATAGATACGCCCCTTTTCAGGTTGGGTCTTCAACTTTTATTGAATTACCCGATTTTATACAAAGAAAGAAAGCTGCCACCAATATTAAAAATAGGGATTCATATTGTTTTCTCTGGTCGGTAATGGCAGCTCTTTATCCTGCTACAATTAATTCTTGCCGTACTAGTGCTTATCCTCACATTAATGGTTCAGAACTCAAATATAATGATATCAAGTTTCCAATTACTCATGAGGATATTCCGAAATTTGAAGAAATGAATGGCCTAAGTATAAATATCTATAGATTAGAGTTTGATGAATATAGCAAGAAAGAGGAAATTGTTCCAGTTTTTCTAAGCCATGAAAAATCCGAGAAACCTATTATTCACCTTCTAGAGACTGAAAATACTAAATTTGACTCAGATACCGAAGTGTATAATTTTTCTTTAATCAAATGTCTGTCTAGACTAGTGAAATCACAAATGACGAAAGATCGTGGTTCCACTTACTTTTTTTGTGACAGGTGTTTGTGTCACTTTAAATTTGAGAAATCTCTCGAAAAACATAAAGTTGCTTGTGAAAATCTATATAATTGCACGCTAATACTTCCCACAGAAAAAGATAATATTTTAAGGTTTAAAAATTATAAATATAAAGAGAGGGTTCAATTTGCAGTATATGCTGATATAGAGTGTTTGTTAGAGCCAGTTACCAACATTCAAGGAAATGCTTATCAAAAACATATACCTACAAGTGTTGCTTATTACACAAAATCCAGTTTTGATGATTCACAATCTGAACCGCAAGTTTATCGTGAAAAAGACTACATCATGTGGTTTTTCAATGAGTTAAAAAGCTTAGCTGAGAAAGTAGATTCTTGCCTTAAGAATTCTGTACCAATGGAACCCTTAACATCAAAGCAAGAGTATGATTTCCAAAACGTCAAAGTTTGTCATATTTGTGAGCAAGATTTTAGCAAAGATGATGTAAAACATCGTGATCACTGTCATTTTACGGGGAAATATCGTGGCCGTGCTCATGACAGGTGTAACGTAAATTACCAAGACTCACATATAATTCCATTAGTATTTCACAATTTATCTGGCTACGACGCTCATTTTTTTATAAGAGAATTGACAAAAAGCTTTGATGGTGAAATCTCATTATTACCTATCATTAAGGAAAAATATATATCCTTTACAAAAAATGTGCAAAATACAAACATTAAACTTAGATTCATTGACTCTTTTCGATTCATACCAAGTAGTCTCTCCAAATTAGCTTCAAATCTTAGCAATGATGAAAAATAAATAACAAGAATATATTGAAAGTGTGATAAAGAATTTGAATTATTAACGAGGAAAGGTTATTTCCATATGATTATGTTGATAACTGGTAAAAATTAGATGAAGATTGTCTACCAGGAAAAGATGAATTTTATTCGAAATTAAATGATGAGGGTATTTCAGATGAAGATTAAAATCATGCCTGCAAGGTTTGGGAAAAATTTAATGTAAAAACGTTAGGCGAATATTGTATCGAAACTTTAGATCCATTAAACTACTTTACAGCACCTGGGCTTTCTTTTGATGCTATGCTAAAGTATACTGGAATTGTACTTGATGTATGAACAGATATAGAAATGTAATTACTTATTGAAAGTGCCATCAGAGGTGGTGTGTCTCAGTGCTCCAATAGGTATGCGAAGGCAAATAATAGATTCATGGGGTTAAATTTTAATCCATTGGAACCAGAATCTTACATCACATATTTTGATATAAAAAATCAGTACGAACAAGCTATGAGTCAATATTTGCCCTATCGTGATTTTAAATTGTTTGCAAATTTTGAAAACGAACCAAATTTTGTCAATATACCTGATGATTCAGAAATAGGCTATATTCTCGAAGTAGATTTAAAATATCCTGAAGAACTCCATGATTTGCATAAAGACCTGCCATTATGTCCAGAGCATTTTGTACCTCCTCTTCCAACATCTAAAATTCCTAAACTAATAACCAATTTGAAATCAAAAACGAATTACGTTCTACATTATCAAAACTTAAAACAGTATTTAAAGTTGGGGATGAAACTTGTTAAAGTTCACAGAGTTTCACAATTCAAGCAAAAACCTTGGTTAAAAGAATATATTGATTTAAATACTGACTTAAGAAAGCAGACAAAAATGAATTTGGAAACAAATTTTTTAAACTCATGAACAACTCAGTCTTCGGCAAGACCATGGAGAACGTAAGGAAGCACAAAGATGTTAGGTTAGTAACAAAGTAGGAGGGGAGATGGGGTGCAAAAGCTCTGATTGCCAAACCAAACTTTCATAGCTGCACTATCTTTGGTGAAGACATGGCGATCATTGAAATGAGTAAAACCAAAATCAATTTTAATAAGCCAATTTATATCGGATTCACTGTTCTTAACATACCAAAGATAATGATTTATGACTTTCATTACAATTACATGAAGTACACCTTCAATGACAAGATAAAATTACTCAATACTGACACAGACAGCTGGATTTACCACACTATAGTTCCAAACTTTTATGATTATATTAAAAGAGATTAAGACAAATTTGATACAACAGACTATCCACCAAATAATATCTATGATATTAAATTACTAAACAAAAAGATCTTGGGGCTTATGAAAGACGAATGTAACGGGAAAATTGTAACAGAATTTGTTGGGCTAAGATCAAAATTGAATGCCTATAAAGTTTTGGGGAATGAAGAGGGAAACAAGAAAGCTAAAGGTATTGAAGGATCCACATTAAGGACTATAACGTTTGATGACTACAAGCGAACTTTGTTACATTACGAAACTCTTATTCGACCTCAACGGTTAATTCAAAGCCGAAAACATGAAGTTGACACGATTAAGCAAAACAAGATTGCTCTCAGCTGGCGAGATGATAAGAGGATGCTGCTTCCTCATTCAACCGATACACTTCCATGGGGCTACAAAACTCAATCACAGGACGCAATGCATGTGGATAAAGACTAATGTTCATTTTCGATAAATGCATTTAATTCTCAAAGGAGAGTTGAAATTAAGTACAGCGACTAGAAAACTTGTATAAAGGTTCATTTTTTTCCAATGAATGAATATAATTCGCAAAAAAAAGATTTGAAATTATGTACAGCGAATATTAAAAAAACTTGTATATAAGTATTAACAAAGGACATCTGTTTGGTTTCGACTCGTCTCCAGTGGAGGGCGCCACTTGAGGGCCGTCAAGTTCCCTCTCATCGGCTGCCGCGCGTCGACTCACCCAGTTACTCTTCGTACTCCGACCCGAGCGGACGTGCGTTGTTACGTTCCGAGAAATTTTTGCGGTTTAATAATATTTAATTTGACAAAAGTATAAAGGAAGTAGGAAAATGAGACAATATTCTGGAGGACAAATCTTGCACTTAATTTGCACGGAACGGCTTGAGGACAATTACATTTCCAAGGAATTCTTGGTTGAAAACTATTTTAAAATTCAAGGGCTAAGAGTTAAAAAGAGTGAAGTAAATTGTAACGTAAATTGGGAACCTCAAATCACCGATAAAGTTTCTTTTAATATTCTAATTGCTAATAATTTAATTCGTTTCAGGTTTATCGTCCTCTGAAGATTGGCACCGACGTGCATATTCGGGGTCAATTTCTTGAACAGGACACAGTAAATTGTCGAGCAATCCGTTTTCTCGTGAAATACACTCACGAGAGGAAAACTCGATACAGATAAATCTAGTAGTAAAATCAAAATAATCAATAATAAGAGCTGTCCTCAAGGCTTCAGGTGTCAAAAGAATTAAGGTGATGCTCATTATTAATTAATTTGTTAATTAATGCTCATATGTACTGTGACGGGGTAATTTGTACCCCGCACAAATACATCTAAAATCCATGAAAATTAGCGTCAAAAATCTTTCTACTGGGGATATGAGTTTGGAATCACGGATCGAATCCACGGTCTGTCTGCGAACCGTACAATATTAGCCGTGAATATAAGAGTTCCGCGGCTAATATTTCAAAGAATTCTAGTTTTGTTGTGATCTGAATTATTATATTAAATATTGAAGACTATTAACGTCAATAACAACTCAAACTCTAGACGAGATATTAGCCTAGAATATGAGAGTTCGACGGCTAATATCACATCACGTCATAATCAATTTTATAGTATTATTGGTAAATTATATAAACTCACCTTGACTTTTACATTAAATTAAATCAGTTGAAAATATGAAGGATTCATCACCTGTCAAAAACTGGGGAGGTTAGGTCATCCGACCGGAATCACCAAATTGTCAGACCATTGGTTCCAAGTGCCTTATTATATTTTATTTTAATTTCTCTTGTTTTTCTTTGTTTATTTCATATTCAACTCGGGTGGAAGGGTGGATCAACCACCCCCCACACAACAATAACAACAACTGTCAGATTGTACGAGGTTGGCTGCATTGGATGTCTGCTGTCACCAGGGACTAAGAAGAGGAGATTTTCCTGGCGCATGCGTAGTGGACGGGATTCCCATACGTGCAAGATCGCCCGGAAAGGCTAGGGGCAGGCGGCCATGGAGAATCTGCGTGCTGACCTAAGTCAGCCCCACCCCTGGACCATCGACTAGCGGCAGGCGATGAAGGCTTGCGTGGCAAATAACGCAGGTGGACTGTGCGCCACCACGTAGCGGGGGAACGAACCTGGCGGTTGTCCTTCTCTTTCGCTCGTCCTCTCACTCTATAGTTCGACGCCCGTACTCGGGTGGCGCTCCGACTCCTATGAGAGGGAGAACGGGGACGCCACTCTTAAAATATTCATTCGTAATTCCAAACTCCGAGAGAGTACCTCGTGGCGAAACTTTATCGAATAATAAAACTATCTGACTAAGACGAATCGGAAAATGAGAGGACGAATCAGAGGAGGTCGGCTGCTACCAGGTGGGTTCCATTGTATTTCTCGTCATGTTTAAAATTTAACTTCTCACGTTCAGCTGCGTGTGTCGAAGTGGTAGACACACGCCGGTGAACTTTGTTAGTCGCTGACCTCGGGCAAGGTCACAATTATTGAATCGCGTCAGTGAGCCTCCCGTAAATTGTTGTATCCGGTCTGGGTCAGCATGGATCCCCACTAGTGTGGTAATAAAACAAAGAATCAAATGATACATTATAACCGACTAAAATGGTCTAGTGGTCACTCGGACCTAATTATACAAGGTCGGTTCTTGTTTTCTCTCGTTTTGGAGTGGGGCGAAGGCCCACTCGTTATAAGTATTTGAACGAAATGTAATTCTCTGAGTAGACTGTTTCTTTATCAATTATAGCGGTGTTTAATTTGGAAATGTTGCTTTTCACTGAATTCACCTCCCCTTGCGTCCGCCCTTTCTCCGCCACTCTGCCGGAGTTATCGGGCAAGTAAACCATACTCTCTGTCTGAGTTATTTAGATGATTTTAAAGTGTTTCTTTTGGTAGTTTTAATTTAGGAAAACTACCTGGCGCCCTTCAGGCATCGCTTGGGCTCATTCTGAGTCCAAGTCTCAATTAAAAATATTAAACTTGAATAATAAGCAAAAATACCCTTATAGTACATAAATAACGTTACAATATATATGAGTAGAAACAAGCGAGGCGATGAGCGATATATGAGTGGAGGAGTGAGAGAGATATAAATTAGTATATAACATGTACTGTATATAAACTTCGATGTAGTAGATATAGTCTACAGTGACTGGAATGAATCATCTTTATAGTATAAATAATGTAAATTGTATATATGTAAATTGAAAGGAGTCGAAAAACACTGTACAATTGTTTTTGTGTACAATACAAGTTGAATCTAAAAAAACTGGCGTTTTTTATTGATTACAACCTGAAAATCATATCTTTTTTTTAAGCAAAAACTTCCTTTCACTTGAAAAAAATTCAATGCTGATGTAGCTGTTGGATGAAACATGATCCGTTATGCCTTAATAGAATAGTTAAATTTTCATAAAAGAATTTAATTTTCAATAAAAAACGAATTTGTTTACAAAGTAGTTCAATTTTCAACCTTTGTTTTTGTGTACAATACAAGTTGAATCTAAAAAAACTGGTGTTTTTTATTGATTACAACCTGAAAATCATATCTTTTTTTTAAGCAGAAACTTCCTTTTAATTGAAAAAAATTCGATGCTGATGTAGCTGTTGGATGAAACATGATCCGTCATGCCTAAATAGAATAGTTAAATTTTCATAAAAGAATTTAATTTTCAATAAAAAACGAATTTGTTTACAAAGTAGTTCAATTTTCAACCTAAGAGATGAATTTTCCACTAAAATTCTGAATCTGTAACAAAAAAAAAAAGAATTTTTAAGAAAGCAATTCAACTTTCAACCAAAAAGATGATTTTTCATTCGAGGAGATTAATTTTCTACTATAAAAAAAAAGGATTCTCAACAACAACAAAAAACATAATTTTTAACACACTAGTTGAATTTTCAACGCGAATAGCATCAAATAAAAAAAAAGTCAAATTTTCAACCAATTATTTTAATTTTGAAATAAAAAAAAAAGAGTAATTATTAACCAAAAAAAATGGAATAGTTACATTTTCATAAAAGAATTTAATTTTCAATGAAAAACGAATTTTTTACAAAGCAGTTGAATTTTCTACCAAATTCCAACTCGTTAACAGTTGCAACTCGAGTGCGGCTACTGAATTGCTGAGTATAAATAGCAATGTAAATGTCAATGATATCGCTGACATGAACGATTTTAATATCATTGACATGGATAATGATGGCGGTGATGATGCTCATCATAACGACGATATTGGAAATAAATGCGTGGTAGTGTATGAAATTATACATGTTGAATGAATGAAGAAAGAGTTTTAAAAAAAAACACACACACATATCTTGTCATTGTTCGGTGGAAAATTCAAGAATTTGGTAGAAAATTCCACTGCTTTGTAAAAAATTAGTTTTTTATTGAAAATTAAATTCTTTTATGAAAATTTAACTATTTTATTTTTTTTTTGGTTAATAATTAATCTTTTTTTTTATTTCAAAGTTCAAATAATTGGTTGAAAATTTGACTATTTTGTTTTTTTAGATGATGCTATTCGGGTTGAAAATTCAACTAGTGGGTTAAAAATTATGTTTTTTTTTATAGTAGAAAATTAATCATCTTCGTTGAAAAACCCTCTTTTTTTTGGTTGAAGCTCTTAGGATTTTGCAATATTATCTTGTGACAGCTGTGGAGTGTTTTTGACTTGAAAATGCATAAGGAAAAGCGAGCTCCAGTGGAAGAACTTCATAAAGCGGCATACTGGAACTACCCTCACTTAAATGTTGATATTCGAAAAATAGATGACAGTGTACAACGTGGGTGAAGAGTGGATGTGATTCCCGCCTTTAAAATTCCCGCGACTGCAAACACTCAGCATGGCGGTTTCAGCGCAGTCCATTGGTCAACGCAGCCAGCATGCTCTCGTAGCCGATAGGCGCAGAAAAGCGCGGACGGAAAACCCCGTTCCGTATCAGCAGGCGCGCGAATACTGAGAGTAAAACTCCCTAAAGGCGCGAATCGGTAGGGCCAACGCGACGCAGAAGCGCTAAGTGGGCCGTCTGCGCAACCCTCCCTTGCGTGGTCTTAGCTTGCCGGTTGAGAGCATCAAGACTGTTACTTACTCTTAGTCAGACCGTCGAACTGTGTCTACCTGTCAAAAAGTTTTTTTGTATGGCTTATGCCTCTACGATTGTAAGATTATTGGATATTTGCAATTTGAGTTATTGGAGATTTGCAATTTGAGATATTGGATATTTGCAATTTGAGATTTGAAACATTAAGACATTTACGCCCTGGGTTTATAAGAGATAAGATGAGAAAATTATTCTGTTATGTATGAACGGTTATAATATTTGAATTTGCCCCATGGTGGACTGACGCGAAGTCAGGTTTTCTTTTAACTGTCGGTTAATTTTCGATCGTCCGGTCTAAAACATTTGATTGGTGGGTCTATTTCGTCTACTTATAGATATTCGATGAATATTTTAATTGTAGTTTCTTTTTTTTGTGATCGCGTGATACGGTTTATCGGAGTTTTCTCCTAAGTGTTATAGTTTGTACCCTTGTCTCAAGGGAATTTGATCGAAATCCTTCTTTTGAATACATATATTTTATTTTACCTTATTTTTGAACTGAGTTGTTTTATTCATGTCGTCTTGCGCAACAAAAATCCCTCTAAGTTGCATGAATAAGATGTAGAGGTTTTCGCCCAGGCCACTGTACCGATATTGGAGCCAAGCCGGCCCCAATTGTGTTACTTCGTATTGAGGCGGTGTTTCTTTTCTTTTTAAACACCTGGTGCGAAAGATTAATTTCTTTTAAAGCCTCATAACGTTAAAGTTGATAGTTCTCTATCTTTTAATGAAATGAACACCTTTCGTATTTCTTTTGAAAAATAACGGGTTTTAGGTGGGAATAAACCACGTTTTACGATTTAATTTCTTCATTAATTTTTTACCAATGCAATATTACTTAATTCGAATTATAAAGTAAAATGTGCATCATTAAGTTGTACAATCTTGGAAGTGAGTCAAGGAAGATGTAATGTTGCAGTTTTAATACTGCAAATTCCACGTTTGTTGCTTGTTATTTTTTTTTTAATGTAAGCAACTCCTCTCTTTCTCGTGAGGGCCCGTCGGAAGGCACGGAGTCTGACCAGGAGCGGGGGGGGGGGGGGGGGGAATATAGGATTACGATATTATTTACATCGTCTGGGCGTCATTTTTACAAAAGACTTGAGTGGAGTGACAGTTCGCGCACCGTGTCACGCGAAGTGAAGCAGTGATGAGCGACGCTCTACGCCAGCAACGCATTGAAGGAAAATAAGGTTAGACATTATTATATTCACAATTGTATTCGCCTTATATATCTCTCTCCCTCTCGTGTCTCTCCCCTTTCGGTGGGACGGGGAATCGGATATTGAAGTGCAAAATATGTGTTGCACGTTCCTAAAAAAAATAATAGACGAAATTGCCTCTTTCTGTGTTGAGCTAGTGAGGAGTGATGTATGATAATGCTGAGGGTAGTACATTGTTTAAAAACAATAGTCATGCCATTCAATCAATGAGTATGAATTTTAAAATTGTGACAGGGTGAAATTTTTACCTGTCACTTGTTGAAAGGATCAACATAACCTCTTCCACTGGCACCGGAAAAACAATCATCCACTCTCTCCACTTGGGAGTTCGGATCGAGAATCACACTCCACAAGGGCAATTCGGCACATATTTTTTGTGTTTCGGTGATTCTATTTTGGATTTGATTTCGGTAATTATGATTTCGCGTTAGCGGGGTTTTCTTCCTCTTGAGAGGTGAAAGCCCAGAGGTTGAATTTCTCGATTTTCACGCCTCAAGTGAATTTTGTCATGAGTGTTCCGATTTTTGAAGTGAGAATTTCTTACCGGGAATGACGAATAACTAAAAATGGTTCGCGTCGCACCTCGTGGTCGGTGCTAGTTTGTGAATAATAGCATTTTTTGGGAATCGACTACGAATTCCTCCTATCATGGAAAGATTGGGGTTTAATTTCCGAGAAATTCTTTTCTTTTGGGTTAGATTTTTTTTTAATTCGATGTTGCGAAGTTAAACCATAGCGAAACCTAAGCCACGTTCCCATGAATTTTAGTTGGCGTCTGATCTCGTAATCTGATTTAGGGATTAATTAATAAATAAATAAATTAGGGAGTTTCGGAATTTTTCTTGGTTAGGAGAACCCTCCCCCATTTGAACTTTTATTTCAGGTTTAGCAGTAGAATTTTGTAGTCAGAGATTGAATGTAAAAATAAAATTTAGATTTTGTTTGCTAGATTTCTTTGATGAATTTTAATTTGACTTTTCATATTTTCTTTAGAACCTACTTCGATCACCTCAGGCCTTAAGCCAAGATAGCCACTTGGGCCTATCCTACCTATAGCTTTCGTTCTTTTCTTTCAGCTTAGATAGGCACCAGGACACATCATCGCAAGGACTGGGTTGAGGTAGGCAATTTTGATTTTTTTTTAGTAAAGAGTTTACAACATGAAAATAACTTCAAGACTTTTTGATCGTTTAGGGTCTCAGTATAAACGATCTGGCGCCCTTCAGGCATAAGAAAAGATTCATTTAAATTATGATCTCGGAGGAAGCATACATGGCGCACAGTGGACCTTTTTTGAAATTCTGTCTCAAAATCGTAGAACTTTGGATCAGAATGACCTAGAGGGATATTTTTTTTTAATTAAAGAAAAAACATTTCCGAATATAGAAAAATTATAGAAAAAGAAAAAAAAATTGTGACCTTGAAAATCTGTGTTGAAGATGGAATTTTTTGCAAAAAAATCGTTTATTGAATACCAAAAACGCTTGGATTTCACATTTTATGTCCTATACATGTTTTTATATAGATTTTTGCATGCCCAATCCGAATCTGACAAGTAAATCGTTGTAAGACAAAATCGAAAATGGCGGAGCCAATATGGCAGACTTAAAATTGTAAAACGAAACTGATTTGACTAAAATTGGCTACAAGGTGGGTTTTCAGCTCGCTGATTACAAATCCAAGGTCAAAATTTAAAAATTCAGAATGACGGATCCAATATGGCGGACCAAAATTGTAAAAGAAAACCGATTTGACTGAAATTTGCTACAAGGGGTTTTTTCGGGTCGCTGATTTCAAATCCAGGGTCAAAATTGAAGAATTAAAAATGGCGGATCCAATATGGCGGATCAATATTGTAAAAGGAAACCGATTGGACTAAAGAATGCTACTCTGGGTTTTTTCGGGTCGCACGTTTAATTATAATACAATTATTATATAGCCATTATATATTATTGTACATTGTATATTACACATTATGTATTCTACAATAACATTAAAATATTATGTATATTATACTTACTATAGTTTTTATAAGAAATTAATATTGAAACTTGAAAATTATGTATACGAATTTTTTGATGAAATATTCATAAATATATTGATTTAAATTTTTGAAAAATCGTTTTTTTTTGTTTATTTATTGATTAATTTCTCGTTAGTCATTTTAATTTACGTATAACTCCTTTATATAAACGTAATTATATGGTCGAATTAACTTGAAAATAGTATTTTTCTGATTTTTAGTATTTCAAATAGGTTTTTCCAGGCAAAAAAAAATCCATTCAGGGAAATATTTTAATTTCATCAAAAATGTTCCCCAGAAGCATTCAAAACAATCTCCTATTCATAACTTTGGGGTACCTGAAAATATCATTTAACTTTTTTAAAGGCTACCGTGTGTCGCGTGAGTGTAAGTGAAAGTGGTGGCGAGTTATACGACTAGATCTACACCGAAGACGCACTGCACTTCAGGACAACAAGAGTAAGGTCAGATGTTGTCGTAATTTTGACAGATGGAATTTTATTGAAAAGAAAAACGTTATCGTGGCCAGCAATTGCCTTGTTTCCGATCGTCACTTGTGTCTCTCTCCTTCTTCCGGAGATTTAAATTCACAGAATGTCGTGGGGTAACACTTCGGGAATTGACATAGTCGTCATAATATTTCTTTGCTAAATAAAATTCGGACAAGAGCTCCCAGTCCGGGAGTTGGGTCAAAAACGATTCCCCACAATAAAAATAAAACCAATTTTTTCCAAATTGGCGGTTTGTGCCTCCGGCGACGAATAACCAGATCACTTATCGATCATAACAAACATGGTGACAGTAGTTTGTTATAGTCTGTAGACAAATTCTCGTTCGTAACAAAAATGGTCGAAGAAGTTGGAAAACCTCGTTATAATAAATAAATATATATATAATTAATTATTAATAATAGTTATATAATTATAATTAATTAATTATTAATCAATTATTATTATTTAGGATAACTTCCGGTTCGACGCGGAGACGAGGTGGACGTGTGTGAGGTACCAGAGCGAGTTTTGAAGTGTTTGGATGGAAAAAAGGGAGAGAAAAGGTGAAAAGTAGTGAGAAGGTGAAGAAAGGTATCTGGGTCCAGTGGAAGTGAATATGAGAGTGGAAGAGAAGTAGAAAAGTGAAAAGTGGATAAAGAAAAAGTGGCACGACGAGATAGAGAGGTTAGGTTCAGACCGGAAGGATGCTGAAGGAAATGAACAGTGCTAGTGCCGCCTAGTGTAGAGTGAGGGAACCTGGAGTTACTAGTCTGACTCGAGTAGTGACGTGAACAGTGGTGCCGAAAAAGGTGAAAGGGTCTGAAAGATCAGCTAGGCTGAGTGAGAGACGGAAGTTGTGGGAAAAACTGTGAGTTGTGACAGAAATGCTAGCACACGGACGAAGTGAGATGGGTGACGAACTGAAGCAAGTGAGGGAAGCGGAGGATATGATAGTGGAAGCTTGGAAGATAGCAGTGGGAAGGTTGGAAGCGAGGCAGGACAAATTTATCGAGGACATGAAAATGGAATGGGAGGTAGAGAGAGCGATCATGAGAAGCGAGAGGGAGATAAATAGGAGAAGTTTTGAAGAAACATTAAATAAATTGGTCTCGAAGTTGGAGAAGCTTGGCGGAAAAATGGAGAACGAGAAGGAAGAAAGAGAAGTAAGGGAACTAGGATGCCAAACAGGAGAAGAGGATAGAATGTGGAGGGGCCATCCGAATAAGCTGACGGCGGAAGAATGGGAGAGGGAGAAGAAAGAGAGAGCGGAAAGGATAAGGAACTTGAAAGTGCTAGGACTATCGAAGGAGGATAATGAATTGACGAACGTGGTGGGACTCTTGGCCGCGCATACCAAAATCGTGACAAAAACAGAAAGCTTAAAGAAAACAGATAGTGAAATTCGGCTCTAGTTAAAAACGTGGGAGAATAAGAGGGATCTGTTAAATGCTCAAGGGAAATTGAAAGGCTCAGATATGTGGATGGAGGAGGATTTGGCAGAAAGGGAGGAGGAAATTCAAATCAAGGAGTTACTCAATGCGGCATTAGATCCTAGACTTCAGGGTGACGAGACTGGTTTATTACAATTTTTAATTAAGATATCCCTTCAAAGTATTAATTCAAATCCAATGTATTTTAAATATAGTCAAATGGTTGAAAAAGTTAAGAATGAAATCGATATGTTAAATGCAAGAGTGAATGAACATGATGTGACTTTAAGTAAACATGATAAACAACTTCGAGAAATCAATTTGAATGTAGGAGAATTATTTATAATCTGTTCAGAGTGTGAATGAAGATACCATTAATGAATAACTGGTATTAGAAAATAAACTACAAGAAGTTTTAAGTTATTTAAAAGCAATTCGGGCATCATTAACTATTGGAATGCAACCTCAAAGTGAAAAGCGCGTTCCATGTAAATGTCTTAACACTTTGTTTCAATTACCAGTCGTTCCATTGAACGGGAATTAATATGTAAAGGGTGTGAATTTATCAAATTGTAAATTATTTTGTAAAACTATCCAACATTTATGCACATCTATTTTCTTCAGTCATTTTAATTATCTATTCCAATTAAAAAAACAGGTATCAGATTTATGAGGTTTAGTTTTCTAAAACTTATTCAAAGGAGCATTTGAGTCCATATTAAGAGAGTTTTCTCTACTTTATTATATTAAAATAATTCTGAACTGGAACAATGGTATTGGTAGTTGAAGTGTAGGAATATTGTGTCTGTAAAATGTTGTTTCAAGTTCAATCTAGTATTGATTCTCCTGCCACTCCTTTTCCATCGTCCTTTTCTCTGCCTTCTCTCTATTAACCTCTCTTTTTGGCCTTTTCTCGTTCTCACACTCTTTGTTCTCTCTTATCCGCGTTTCTACTTCGACGATACCCGGGAAAACAATGCCTTAAACCGGCGTCAGGAAAGCTCCTATTGCAAAACAGAAGCCTGAACTCATCAAGAAGAGACTTCCCAGACTAAAAGTGTGTATTTGTTGGACAAAGAAAATACACCCATATTTTTTTTAATTCACGTTACACTTGGATTCTCGTTACCTGTGGATTTGGTACTGAATGTGAGTGCTCCATAATAATATGTTAAAACTGTTTAAATATCCTCCAAATCTACATACAGGGTCTCACAGTGTGGTGGTTTTACCATGTTATTGGTGTGCGAAAACAAAATAGTTTATCATTTCATCTAATGAAAATCAGTTATCAAAACTCATAACTTTCGATTTGTAGCCATTTATGTACAAAACATGGAGCGCTTTGATAATGTCTCTCATAGTCACAGTGACTCTTCTTATCTTCTTGAGACTAAAAGTAGAAAACAACTCTTACAATGGTACCATTCAGGAAAATTTTCTGCATGTCTAGGGATCTAACTGTCAACAAGGAATACCATGTTTGGAGATATGGATTATCAAGCTAAATAATAATTAATCTATGTAATTAACGATCTAATTATTGATAAAATTGACCTTACTAATCCTACTAATCCTCTGCAGAATTTCAGAAAGCTTTAGCTCTGCGATTCTTTTATTATTCGACTTTCCTTTTTGGATTCTTGATTTTTGCGATTAACTCAGCATCATTCGTAAGTGAACTGACTGTAATGAAGTTGTCAACGTGGTCAACACTTCTCATCTTCAGTATGTTAATAACGCCAGCTTCTTCAGCTACATTATCAACAAAGGATTATGTCAACCTGATCCGAACCTCATCTTATAGATTTCGAAACGTCAAAAATATTAATGGAATAAAGGATCTTCAACAACTTTAATTCCTTTCTTTCGTCTTAAGTATGTCATTTACCACCCTACGTACTATGCAATTATAAAATTATCTTATAATCTTGTTAAGTTAGATTATTAAAAAATTATACATCTCCCTTTATGTTTTACCTCGTCTCTTATTTCTTCCAAGTGAATATTGTGTGATATTTAATTATATACTTGGATAGAAGTCCTTATTAAGGGTTTTTAGATCGCGCTCTAGCGCTCGATAACATAATGCATTCAATTTAGAGGTTAGGACATATATAGTTTCTGCTAGAGGTTAAATAAAGGTTAAGGGTTGATTTACCAAGTTTAAAGTTAAAATGACAGAGAGTAAAATCATTATCTCTCTCACTCCAAAGATCCCGCTCCCTCTCATGCGAATTCAGTGAGCTGGCCGACCTGCCAGGTATAAAGTGTAATCGGATCCTACGGGGCTCGGATAGGGTTACCCCTATCTGGCGCCTGGTTAGAAAAATAAACGAGCTTCGTGGGTTGTTCGGGGGCTGAAAGAGTGTAGCCCACGAACTCGGTTGATTCCGGGATTTGCATTCAGAAAGAAACTGGGCAGGTAAGTAGTAGCCATTTTGGTAAACAAGTTTTCTACCTGGGCCACCCCCTGGCCAGGACGTGTTTAACCGTGGAGCACACGGAAAATTTGGCTTACAACTTATACCTTGTAACATAGTTTTGTAAAATTAGTTTGGAAATATGTGAAACAGCTTTCCTGGGACTCACCGAATCCGTGCCTAACCTCCGAGTTAGAGGAAAGGACGGCTGAAATAAACCCCTGGCCAGGTTTAGAAACATTGAAAAATTGGAAAACCCCGTTACTGTGTTTCTGTGCATAATGAAATAAGTGAAATTTGTGAAATTAAATTAAGGTCAGATGTTTGTGAAGTTCCTTTAATAGATGTGTCCCACCAAACGGAATATCACCCTTTGTACTCTCTTACGCTGCCGAACCAAGTCCAAACGCAACACCGAGCTTTTGGAGGGAATAATCAGGCAAATTCTTGACCAGGATTCCCCGTCGAACCAGGCCTACCGAAACCTACTACCTTCACTCAAGAAATCTCTGAGGGTTAGCTAGAGAATTCACTGTCAAATCCAGGACATAATCGAAGAGCAAAAGGAAGGCTGCCTGTACCAACTTCTCCCCGCAGTAGGAGAGTACAAATCTACTAAATAATTGAAAATCACATCTCATTGACTTGGAATAGAAACACGTGTATCTCATAATAAATTTATATTCGATTTGAGCAACAACAAAAATCATTCTATTTGATTAAAAAACCCACTCTCTCTCAGTTTAACCTCAACTCCCGCTTCATCTAAGTCGGAATAGCTGAACATTTAACTATTCCGATGAACGTCGAGCAAAAACGAGGAAGCTAATTAATATAATTAGGTAAGTGACGTAATCAATTTATCCAGTAAATTGATCCGAAAGACAATCGATAAAGTTTCAAATAATTTTCTTTAAGAACAGTGGCAGCCATTTGGTAACCTGGTTTCCATCCAGGGTCATCCCCGGCCAGGTCGTGATTAACAGTAGGAACACGGTAATGTGGGAAAACCTCGTTACAACCTTCAATTAATTTGTTTGGATTTCTCCAAGATGATACCCATCAGGCATCCTCTTCTTGGTCCAGCCTCGACACCGACCCCATACCTTTTTTACCCGTTATTCTACTTTTTTAATACGACTATATTGGACTGGTTTTCTCAGGAAATCCCGGTGATGTTAGAATTTTCTTAAATTATAGTAAATTGATCCGAAAGACAATCGATAAAGTTTCAAATAATTTTCTTTAGGAACAGTGGCAGCTATTTGGTAACCTGGCTTTCATCCTGGGTGGAAATCCACTTCGCCAAGCGGTAATGGACGAGAAGGGGGTTCTCATCGTTCAGTTGATCCTCCAACTTGTAAACCCACTACTCCAAGTGGTATGGGAGAAGGATCGGGATTTGCTCGGTCTGTGGACCTTCGCTCACCGCTTGCGGTGCCTTTATCCCCGAGTAGTCCGGGGATTGAAGGTTTTGGAGGCGCTTGGACTGTTCCTATGATTCGCCCGGCTGCGTGGGGGGTCAGTGAGGAAATGTTCGCTCCGGGTCCAACTGGGGTGTTTTCCCGAGAATCGCTGGGTCCGAAGTTGAGTTCTCCTGCAGCAAGGCTTTGCTACCGAAGAGAACAGTGGGAACCCCTCCGCAACCCCCGGGATAAAGAGTGTTTTAACTGTCATCACTCTGGTCACAATTACAATAGATGTCCATTCAAGAAGCACGTTTTCTGCTTTGGTTGTGGTAAACCAGCGGTGAAAATGACGAGTTGCTCTAAGTGTCATCTCGGATGGCGGGAGGGGACGATCGGCCCTAAGCATCCTTTGGGTCAAGAGCCTAGTTTTGTGTCGGCACCGTTGCCACTCGGGCCAGTGGTCCACAGCGTTATGCCTCCTACGCTCAACGTATCCCCGCAGTCGGGCGTGTCGCCCTCGATGTTCTCATCGGCTGAAACGTTCCCGCTTGTGCTGCGAGCTGGGGATTTCTCGGGAAGTCGTACCCTAGCGTTTGAGGCTAAGGTAACCTGGTTTCCCTCCTGGGTCATACCCGGCAAGGTCGTGATTAACAGTAGGAACACGGTAAAGTGGGAAAACCTCGTTACAACATTCAATTAATTTGTTTGGATTTCTCCAAGATGATACCCA
>CAKNYM010052622.1:69942-80766 GCA_932195095.1 Andricus curvator | reverse complement strand
ACCTCGGAAACAATTTTCCTTTCACACTTCTCAGGATGTTGATTCGGCTGGCAGTCGAAGCTTGTTGTTGAATCCCACAGACTGTTTTCTGAATGATTTCCCGACTTTCCAGTCCGATCAACATTTTGCAACAACAAGTTTGGACTGCCAACCGAATCGACATCATGAAATGTGTGAAAGGAAAATTGTTTCCAGGCTATTCATAGTTTCATAAGGTACTACAGGTTGCAAAATTTCCCTTTTCCATTCCGCCAGTCGAGAATTACTTCATGGATATAGGTTTCCCCGAATAAGGAAAAGACTACCAGGGCAACCAGGGTGTCTAGCGTTTCTTGAACAAAAAATTCGAGGACTTTTCAAGGACAGAAAAATTAATCTTTCAATGTCCTCTATTTTTGCAGCGAAAAAATACTTTTCACGAAACATAGTAGAAATTGGAACTACAAATGTTTCATATGCGAAATTTCTCATACGCTTCCAAAATCTGATCTTATGGTCAAAAACACGTTTTTTTGTGATAGCTATTTTAACGCGGTGATTTCAATTCCGTGTGTAATGAGTTTTTTTATTAAAATTGGTTGAAATTTGAATGAGTTAACTACTAATGATGATCGAATTTTAAACCTAAAAGATTAAACTTCAACCAAAAACAGATGCATTTTCAACAAAATAATTTAATTCTTTAGAAGACGAATGTTCAACGAAACAGTTGAATTTTCAACCAAAAAAGATGAGTTTTTAACAAAACAGTTGAATTTTTAACTAATACTGGAATCTTCTACCTACAGAACGAAAGAACGAAAAGTTGAATTTTCAACAAAAAGATGAATTCTCAACAAAAAATTAAATAGTTGATATTTCAACAACAACAAAAGAGAATTTTCAACAAAATAGTTACCAATTTTCAATTAGAGAGATCAATTTTCAATTAAAATAATGAAACTGAAAAAAAAGCTTTTAACAATATAGGTCAACTTTCAACCCAGAATTCAAATTTTCTAATAAAAAAGACGAATTTGCAAGAAAAAAAGACGAATTTCCAAGAAATAAAGATTTTTCAGTCAAGAGAGAAAAAAATATTTCATCCACATTGTTAAACTTTCAAGCAAAAGACGATTTTTTTTGTAAAACGGTTTTTTAACTAAATAGATAAATTTTCATCAAAAAATGGAAAAGTTAAATTTTCAGGTGAAACATTAATTCTAAATAAAAAAGAAACAATTTTCAATAAAATAGTTCAATTTTCAACCTAAGAGATGAATCTCCAAAGAAAAAATTAATTTTTAACAAAGTGGATTAACTTTTATACAAGTAGTTGAATTTTCAATTTACAAAAATCAATTTTCAGCCAAAAATGAACACAAAATGCATTTGTTTATAGCAATTGTTCAAATAATTAATAATTGTTGTCAATTTGCAAAGTATCATAGCAAAGACTCATCGGAAAGACATCCCTAGTTGATTCCGTAAACAAAAATTGAGCCTATTCATTGAAAAATCGCCAAACTGTGAATTTGTTTATAAAAATGTGTTTAAATAATGAATAATTGTTGTCAATTTGCAAAGTATCATAGCAAAGAGTCATCGAAAAGACATACGTAGTTGTTTCCGTAAACAACGATTGAGCCTATTCATTGAAAAGTCGCCAAACTTTGAATTTGTTTATAACAATTGTTTAAACAATTACCAAAAAGCATCTATTCTTAATCGATCGTAATTGAACATTAATTTCTCTCACATTTTACACAAAATCTATTAATTTCAATGGGCTAAACATTGCCAATCTCAAAAAATGACTTTTCTTCATTAATTTCTTTATAACAAAATAACAATTTTTTTAAATTATTCTAAACAACGGGAAATTATTCCCATATAGTTGTAACACTGTTTTAAGATCTTCTTTGATCAATCAGAATGTCTTAAAAGAAATGGCACTTGGGAAAAGTTGAAAAAAAATCAACTTTGTTAAATAATATATTCTTAAACAATTTAAAAAAAATCTAAGGATAAAGTTCCGAATAGTGGTTTTCATGGTAAAACTCATAAGAAACCTCATAAAAATCATTATTTTTTCGTTTATCTCAGTTAATACGAAGAATTTTGAAAAATGTTTCAAACAAAAGTTCTAGCTTGTATAAAAATACATCTTTTTGTATTATACACTTTTTGCCTAAAACCATTATTTTTCGAGAAAAAGAGGATTGCGTTGGAAAAACAATAAAAACAGTTACAGATATGCGTTCGGTCACGCTTGTCCCTTCTTTCCCTTTCATTTTTGTCCCTTTTTCGTAACTAATCAGTAAATGCGTACCCCCCCCCCCAAACTTTAACCTGGAAAAGGGGGCGAGCGTAACTGAACGCATTTTCGTAATTAGTCAGCATATGTTTAGCCCCCACCCCCACTTAAACCTGGAAAGGGGGACGAGCGTAACTGAGCGCATTTTCGTAACTAGTCAGTATATTTTCAGCCCCCCCCCCCACTTAAACCTGGAAAAGGGGACGAGCGTAACTGAACGCATTTTCGTAAATGTGTAAATTTTTATTTCTAGGTTCATTTTTGGAAAATCTTATTTTTCTTGTTAAAAAATTGTTTTAGAGAAAAAATGTACTGAACACAAAAGATGGATTTTTTATGCTCTACAATTTTTATTTGAAATATTTTTCGAAATTCCCATTATTTACGAAAATAAATGGAAAACACCATGCTTTTATGGGTGGACAAATTGATTTGTCCACGGATACTTTTTTTGCTCCACTGTGCGGTGGTCCACATACGCCAGACCGTGCGTACGAACTCCTGAAGCAAGGTGTGAGGACGAGTCGTGGATTGCCCAAATCAAGTTTCGAATCAGAATGTCTTTCTTGCACTTTTGTTTAATTTTACTCGCATATTCCAACTTTAGAAAGTTGTCAAATTTATAAAATAGCATTTTTGAAAGAGCCCCGATAGTAATTAAAATATTGATTTACATACCTTTCCCCTGTTTCCTCATCCACAAATATCCATGGATGAGTGACAAAGGTATTGACATCAATCCATTGTTGGTAGGTATAAAGGTCAGAGTAACGCACAGGTTTTCCCTTAAAATCGAGCCAATAGATTCGTATATGTCTATGGGTTTTGTTGTAAAATCTGATATAAGACGGTTGATAGTTGTTGACTGAACGTAAAGGACGCCTCTGGGGATCTAATTCTACTTCCAGATTCCTTTCCATTTAGACATTACTTAATCCCTCAAATAGGGACCAATCGAATAAAAATCCAAGCTTCTTTCAAATCCTTGTACTACGGTTCCGACTCTGAAACAAAAAGACGACAAATAAGATATTTAAAAAGGAACTAATCAATATCTATTAATAAAAATAAAAGCAAATGATGAATAAATTATTAGAACTTCTGAAACAATAGGAGAGGTTTTATAGAGGGTTTAAATACAATTGGATAAAATATAAATGATACATAAAATAATATAAAAATTGAAGAGAGTAAAATGTTAAAGAACCGTAGTAGAAGAATCAGAGGTGTTGGATATTTTTTCTAGCAATAAATTCCATTTCTTTTATTCAAGCTCGTTTTGAATTATCTCCTGGTTTTTAATCGGATCGGCTGATAAATGAGAAGGAATTATACCAGGAAGAAAACCTATTTTAAAAATATAGTAAAATAGTAACCATACTTCTCTAAAAAAAGTAACCAAAAAGTAACAATAACGTGGCGAAAAAGTAACCAAAAAGAAAGATTTTTTACTAAAAAAAAGGAAGTTTCCACCCAAATTATGAATCTTTAACAAAAAAATGTATTTTTATAAAATCTTTGAAACCTTTCTAAAATCTTTGGGAAATCTTCTGAAATCTTTGTAATGTTTGAAATTTTTTGTGGAATCTTTGCGAAATCTTCTGAAATTTTTGTGAATTTTTTAAATCTTTCGGAAATATTTGTAAAATCTAAATTTATATCTTTGAAATTTTTGCGAGATTTTCTAAAATATTTTGAATCTTTTATAGAATTTTTCTGAAATTCTTGTGAAATCTGCGAATTTTTCTGAAATTTTTTTAAGTTTTTGTGAAAACTTTTAAATCATAAAACAAGTAACTTTTCAGTAGCCGCGGATCAAAAAAGTAACCAAGTTACTAAAGAGTAACCCGTTCCGAGCCCTGGAAATATTTTTCATCTTTCCAAGATCTTTTTAATTTTTTTAATTTTTCTGAAATCATTGTAAAATCTTTGCGAGATTTTCTAAAATCTTTGTAATGTTTGAAATTTTTGTGGAATCTTTAAGAAATCTTCTGAAATTTTCTGAAATGTTTAAATTTTTGTAAATATTTGTGAAATCTTTCTAAAATCTTTGACATTTTTTTGAAATCTTTGAAATTTTTCTGAAATTTTTGTTAGAAATGTTTTAAAAATTGTGAAATATTTGTTAAGGCTTTCTAAAATCTTCGCGAAATTTTCTAAATTCATTGAAAACAAAGTTACTGTGAAGTATTTTTAAACTTTCTGAAATCTTTCTAAAATTATTGAAATTTTTCTGAAATCTTTGAAATGTTCGAAATCGTTCAGAAATTTTTTTAGTTTTTATGGAATTTTTTGAAATCCTTGCGAAATTTTCTGAAATCTTATAAATCTGTCGAAAATCTTTGCAAAATCTTCTAGAATTTTTCTGATATCTTTTTTAAGCTTTGAAATGTTTTAGAAATCTTTGTGAATCTTTCAAAATTTTTTGCGTTATCTTTGAAATTTTGCGAGATTTTTTAAAATATTTTGAAACTTTTACAGAATTTTTGGAAATTTTCTGAAATTCTTGTGAAACCTGCGAATTTTCCTGAA
The DNA here is from genome assembly GCA_932195095.1 of Andricus curvator. Taxonomy (NCBI): domain Eukaryota; kingdom Metazoa; phylum Arthropoda; class Insecta; order Hymenoptera; family Cynipidae; genus Andricus; species Andricus curvator. The sequence goes on along the minus strand of CAKNYM010052622.1, from coordinate 75,938 downwards.
ATTTTTTGAAGCTTTTGTGAAAACTTTTAAATCATAAAACAAGTAACTTTTTACTAACTGCGGATCAAAAAAGTAACCCGTTCCGAGCCCTGGAAACATTTTTAATCTTTCGAAGATTCAAAATTTTTTTTTAATTTTTCTCAAATCTTTGTGAAATCTTTCTAAAATCTTTGCGAAATCTTCTAAAATCTTTGCAATGTTTGAAATTTTTGTGGAATCTTTCAGAAATCTTCTGAAATTTTCTGAAATGTTTAAAATTTTTTTAAATATTTGTGAAATCTTTCTAAAATCTTTGAAATTTTGTTGAAACCCTTGAAACTTTTTTTAGAAATATTTTAAAAATTGTGAAATATTTGTGAAGGCTTTCTAAAATCTTCGCAAAATCTTCTAAAATCATTGAAAACAAAGTTACTGTGAAATATTTTCAAACTTTCTGAAATCTTTCTAAAATCTTTGAAATTTTTGTGAAATCTTTGCGAAATCTTCTGAAGTTTTTGTGAAATGTTTTAAATATTTCTGAAATATTTTTGAAAATTAAGCTTTGAAATTTTTCTGAAATTTTCTGAAATGTTTTAAAAATTCTGAAATATTTTGAAACTTTTGTTGAATTTTTAGAAATTTTTGTGAAATCTTTTGAATTTTTCTAAAATCTTTGAAATCTTTCTAAAATATTTGCGAAATCTTCTGAAATCTTTGTAATGTTTGAAATTTTTGTGGAATCTTTGAGAAATTTTCTGAAACGTTTAAAAATTTTTTTAATCTTTGCGAAATCTTCTAAAATCATTGAAAACAAAGTTATTTTGAAATATTTTAAATCTTTATAAAATTTAAAAAATTTTTGAAATGTTGGAAATCGTTCAGAAATGTTTTGAAGTTTTCATGGAATTTTTTGAAATCTTTGCGTAATTTTCTGAAATCTTTTAAATCTGTGGAAAATATTTGCAAAATCTTCTAAAATCTTTGAAATGTTTGTGAAATCTTTGCGAAATCTTCTGAAGTTTTTGTGAAATGTTTTAAATATTTCTGGAATATTTGTGAAAATTAAGCTTTGAAATTTTTCTGAAATGTTTTAAAAATTCTGAAATATTTTGAAACTTTTGTGGCATTTTTGGAAATTTTTACAAAATTTTCTGAAATTTTTGTGAAATCTTAAATTTTTCTAAAATCTTTGAAATCCTTGTGAAATATTTCTAAAATCTTTGCGAAATCTTCTAAAATCTTTGTAATGTTTGAAATTTTTGTGGAATCTTTGAGAAATCTTCGGAAATTTTCTGAAACGTTTTAATATTTTTTAAATATTTTTTAAATCTTTCTAAAATCTTTGAAATTTTTTTGAAAACTTTGAAATTCGTCTGAAATTTTTTTTAGAAATGTTTTAAAAATTGTGAAATATTTGTGAAGTCTTTCTAAAATCTTTGCGAAATCTGCTAAAATCATTGAAAACAAAGTAATTGTGAAATATTTTTAATCTTCCTGAAATATTTCTAAAATGTTTGAAGTTTTTATGGAATTTTTTTAAATCTTTGCGACATTTTCTGAAATCTTTTAAATCTGTCGAAAATCTTCTAAAATCTTTGAAATTTTTGTAAAAATCTTTGCGAAATCTTCTGAAGTTTTTGTGAAATGTTTTAAATATTTCTGAAATATTTGTGAAAAATAAGCTTTGAAATGTTTCTGAAATGTTTGAAAAATTCTGAAATATTTTGAAACTTTTGTGGCATTTTTGGAAATTTTTACGAAATTTTCTGAAATTGTTGTGAAATCTTTTTAATTTTTCTAAAATCTTTGAAATCTTTGTGAAATCTTTCTAAAATCTTTGCGAAATCTTCTAAAATCTTTGTAATGTTTGAAATTTTTGTGAAATCTTTGAGAAATTTTTGTGAAATGTTTTAAAATTTTTTCAATATTTGTGAAATCTTTGAAATTTGTTTGAAAACTTTGAAATTTTTCTGAAATTTTGTTTAGAAATGTTTTTAAAATTGTGAAATATTTGTGAAGGTTTTCTAAAATCTTTGCGAAATCTTCTAAAATCATTGGAAAAAAAACTTATTGTGAAATATTTTAAATCTTTCTGAAATCTTTCTAAAATTTTTGAAATTTTTCTTTGAAATGTTGGAAATCGTTCAGAAATTTTTTGAAGTTTTTATGGAATTTTTTGAAATCTCTGCAAAATTTCCTGAAATCTTTTAAAATCTTCGAAATCTTTGTGAAATCTTTCTAAAATCTTTGCGAAATCTTCTAAAATCTTTGTAATGTTTGAAATTTTTTTGGAATCTTTGAGAAATCTTCTGAAATTTTCTGAAATGTTTAAAAAAATTTTTAAATATTTCTGAAATTTTTGAAATTTTTCTGAAATCTTTGAAATCTTGGAAATCGTTCAGATTTTTTTTTTAGTTTTTATGGAATTTTTTGAAATCTTTGCGAAATTTTCTGAAATATTTTAAATCTGTCGAAAATCTTTGCAAAATCTTTGAAGTTTTTGTGAAATCTTTGCGAAATTTTCTGAAGTTTTTGTGAATTGTTTTAAATATTTCTGAAGTATTTGTGAAAATTAAGCTTTGAAATTTTCTGAAATGTTTTTAAAATTTTGAAATATTTTGAAACTTTTGTGGGATTTTTACGAAATTGTCTGAAATTTTTGTGAAATCTTTAAAATTTTTCTAAAATCTTTGAAATATTTGTGAAATCTTTCTAAAATCTTTGCGAAATCTTCTAAAATCTTTGTAATGTTTGTAATTTTTGTGGAATCTTTGAGAAATCTTCTGAAATTTTTTGAAATATTTTTAATATTTGTGAAATATTTTTGAAGGCTTTCTAAATTTTTGAAATCTTTTAAATCTGTCGAAAATCTTTGCAAAATCTTCTAAAATCTTTGAAATTTTTGTGAAATCTTTGTGAAATCTTCTGAAATTTTTTGAAGTTTTTGTATTTTTCACAAGTTTTTAAATAATACAATTAATGAATTAATTCATTTCGCTATATCGGGGAAAAATGTAACCAAAAGTAACCTTTTCATAAAACAAGTAACTTTTTAGTAACCGCGGATCAAAAAAGTAACTAAGTTACTAAAAAGTAACCCGTTCCGAGGCCTGTTATATATGTAGTTAAAAAAAAATTATAGACCCATGGAAGGCTCAACGTGTATGTGATACAAATGGACCTCTCACAACTTTCAAACAAGGGAGCCTTTTCTCGCTCTTTTACTACCCTCCGTTTTTTTCTTTTACAAGAATATTCCGCATAAGACAGAAAAAGTGAAAAATAGAATCGTACGAAGCGCTCGCGTTTATACTGCATGCAAGCCCAGAGGTAAAATTGGATTAACGAGTTACGGTAATGAAATTTACGCACCACCTACATCCAAATAAACACTGTAAGTGAACAAGCATGGATTTAACAAAAAGAAATCTCTCTCCAAATTACATTTCTCCTTAAAATAGTTCAAACAGTCATTTCAAGAACAAATCTTGGTATTTTTGTACAAATTTCGCAATATTGCAATCTAATTAAATCGTTTTGATTAGAATAGGCTTTTCATTATTATTATACGCTCATAGGGTACTTTTTTCGCGCTCAAAGGGTAAACAATTCAGGATAAATTAATAAGACTTGAAAACAATTCACGTTAAATTCCAACGAATTCGAATGAATCAGAAACAATTTTAAAAGTCAACAAAATTCCATTGATTTCCGTAAAATTGGAATGAATTTAGAGGAATTTAAGATAAACGAGAAGAATTCGATGAAATTCATAAAAATTCAAGGTGAATTAAAAAAAAATTTGAATGAATTGAAAACAATTTTAAAATATGAAGAAACTTTTATGAATTCAGTAACTTTGAAATGAGCTTAGAAAAATTAATGGGAATTGAAAAGAATTTTATGAAATGCCTAAGAATTCAAGGTGAGGTTAAAAGAATTGAGGATCAATTACATAAAAACTTTTAAAAATTAAAAAACGAAATCCATTGAATTAAGAATAATTAAGTAAATTTAGAATAATTCAAGTGAAGTAAAAAAAATCAAGGGAATCCAAAAGAATTTAAAAGAATTCAGGGTGAATTTAAAAAAATAATTTCAAATCTCTTCAAATCTTTGAAACCCTACTAATTTCTTACTAATAAGAAAACACTAATGACTACAAAACAATTCAAAAAAATTTAAATGAATTGGAAAAATTTTAAAAAATCGAAAGAATCCATTTATTTCTGTAAAATTTGAGTGAATTTAGAGGAATTTAAGAGAAACGAGAAGAATTCGATGAAATGCATATAAATTGAAGGTGAATTTAAAAAGAATTCAAATGAATTGACAAAAATTTTTAAATATGAAAAGAATGTAAAAATATGAAAAAATTCATTGAATTGAGTAAAATTGAGTGCATCTAAAAGAATTCAAAAGGACCTAAAAGAATTCAGGATAAATTAATAAGAATTCAGGGCGAATTCCAAATGAATTGCAAAAAATATTGAAAAATATCTTAAAATCCTGGAAACTCTACGAAATCCCTCACTTTTTTTTAATAAATTCTTTAAAATCCATTAAAATATTAAAATTTCTTAAAATTATTAAAACCCCTGGAAGTCTCTTGAAATTGTTTAAATCTCTTGAAAATGCCTTGGAAGTCTTTTAAAATACCTTAAAATATTTCAAAGTCTTTGAAATCCCTTCAAACTATTGAAATAAATAAAAAATTTCTGGGAATCGTTAAAATTTCTTAAAATATTTCAAATGCTTTGAATATTTTTTAATCCCTTGAAACTTTTTAAAGCTCTTGAAAATGCATGGGAATCTTTTAAAATACACTAAAATATTTCAAATCCTTTGAAATCCTATTAAATTACTGAAACCAATTAACAATTTCTTTATAATCTTTTAAAATAACCTAGAATATTTATAATCCCTTAAAATCTTTTGAAATGCCTTGAACTTTTTTAAAGCTCTAGAAAATGCCACGGAATTTGAAAAATACCTTAAAATATTTCAAATATTTTGGTCATTTTTATCAATTAATCTGCAGAACCAATAATATAAAAACTTTTAAAAAATCAAATGAATTATGTAAAATTGAGTAAATTTATAAGAATTCTAATGAATTCAAAAATTCAAAAGAATTTAAAAGAATTCAGGATAAATTATTAAGAATTCTGGGTGAAATCCAAAAAATAATTTTAAATCTTTTCAAATCTTTAAAACCCTATGAAATAACTCACTTTTCTTGAATAAATTCTTTAAAATCCACTAAAATATTATTCAATTTCTTAAAATTATTAAAATCAATTAAAAATCCCTTTGAAATCCTACAAAATACCTCACTTCTCGTGAACAAATTTGTTATCCTCTAAAATATTATAAAATCCCTGTGAAATCCTTTAAAAAATCTTACGACCTTATAAATCCTGTAAATTCGTTTCATATCTTCCGAAATTCTAGAAAATTCTCTATCCTAAAATATTTAAAACGCTTCGAAATTCCTTCAAATTACTTAAATTAGTTAATAATTCCTTGGATTCTTTCAAAATTCCCTAAAATATTTCAAATTCTTTGAAATCCCACTAAACTACTAAAAAAAATTAAAAATTATTTGAAATCTTTTAAAATAACCTAAAATAACGTCAAATATTTTAAATCCTTTAAACTCTTTTGAAATCCCTTGAAATTCGTTAAAGCTCTTAAGTAGATGAGTAAGGGGGTGTCTGGATCAATTAGTATTAGTGCGTATCTGTGCGGTGTGAGGTTGACATCGAGATAGTTCCAGGACATTCCTTCATGACGTCACAGAGTAATATTGCACAATATTGCCAGATATTTGATCATATGATGCAAAAAAGTTCTGTAAGATTCTACATTATAATCGAAACGTTCGCGATATCATTTTTTTGCAACGCAAAATGTAATGCGTCATTGAAAATAACCTTGAACTTGTTTACCAAAATTCACGAATTATTTGCGCACTAAATAAAGACAGGAATTTTTAGTTGAATATGTTATCTATG
>CAKNYM010052622.1:29990-44637 GCA_932195095.1 Andricus curvator | reverse complement strand
CCTTGATAACGGTGCTGTATGAGCACCGAAACATTGGTAAATATTATGAATGCTTTCATATTGTGATTCTATAATAATAATATCTGAGATCTCAGGTATCGAGGAGAGATCGTCGTTGTTTCGTCGCTGTTCCCACCTGCTCTAATTTTTCTTACCTTGATAAGGGCGTTGTATGAGCACCGAAACGTTGGTAAATATTATAAAAGCTTTCATATTGTGATTTCATAATAATAAAAATAAAAAAGACGAAAGAAATAAAAAAGAGAAAGCAGGGGATTTGGTTGGTTGCCTTCTCATTTCTCTTTCCTTTTTTTTGTCCAAAGAAACAAATTTTTTGTTTTTAGGAATTGCAATAGGCGCGGTTTGTGGTGGTTGTCCAAATTTGATCGTTGGATTCTTATTTTATTTTCAGGAATTCTGTACATTAACTTGAGTATTGGACGTTAAATAGGATTTTGAATTTGATTTTAATCTAAATTAAAATTCTTAAATTTACATTTAAAAAAATTATTTTCAAAAGTCCACTGGACAAAGTTCGCAGTTTTCAAAGAGATTATTAAACGGAATACATGCAACAACCAAATTCGAGTATATTAAAGTGCACGGTCTGATGAATGTCTGTTTCAGATGATTCGTCGATATATAAATTTCCGCGATTCACTGACTCGTATAACTGTATACGATGTATCAAGCAATGGAAGCATGAAAATCTCGGTCTCCGTGACACGCTACAATGTATGAAACACATTTTCCCGTACTACAATCACGAAAAAATGCACTCAGAAAAATGTTTGTTTGAATCAAACAAATTCTTTCTTCGATATAGGGTCAAACAAATATTTTATTGATTTAAACAAACATTTGTTTGATTCAAATAAAATATCAGGGTGTCTACTCAAATCCTGGAAAAAATTCCCTGACAATTCCAGGTTTTTTCCAGGTTTCTCAAGATTTTCCGGGTATAATTTGTCATAGTACGAAGCCATTTAATAAATATCTCGCATTTTTGAAACGATAAATTACATTACAATATATTCGTAAATATAACAGTACCGTCAATTAATTAAATAATTAAATAATACTGAAAACATAACTAATCATTTCCCAAAGTTGTCCCGAAAGTTCATGATTTTGAATAATAATTCAAATTTTTATTATATCTTCATATAGTTAAAATTCAGTGCATATTTAGGTAAAAAAAATTAATGTGGGTACTATATTAAATTGAATTAAATTGAATTTGTAACCAAAAAGATTAATTTTCTTCCAAAAAGACGTTTCAACGGAATACATGAATCCTTTACCAAATAGTTAAATTTTTAACTAAATAGTTGCATTTTGAATTAAAAATTATCAGTTTTCAACCAAAAATGGAATAATTTAATTTTCATTTGAGAACATTAATTTTCCAAACAAAAAATGTCAACCAAAGTGAAGAATTTTCAACTAAAATTATGAATCTTCTTTAGTATTTACTATATTATTATTTACTATATATATTCTTTAGTATTTAGTATTTAGTACTTTAATAGATGAATATTTAACCAAAAAGATGAATTTTCAACAAAAGAGCTTAACTTTCAACCAAGTAGTTTTATTTTTACCGAAAAGGTAAATTTTCAACCAAAAAAGATAATCAACTATAACGTCGCATTTTGAACTAAAAAATATCAGTTTTCAACCAAAAATGGAATATTTTAATTTTTATTTAAAAAAATTAATTTTCCACCACAAAAATTCAACCAAAGTGATGAATTTTCAACTAAAATGATGAATCTTCAACTGGAATAGATGAATTTTAAACCAAAAAGATGAATATACAACAAAACAGTTAAACTTTTAACCAAGTAGTTTTTTTTTTTAACCAAAAAGATAAATTTTCAACTAAAATTATGAATATTTAACTGGACTACTTGAATTTTGAACTAAAAAGATTAATTTTCTACCAAAAAAGATTTTTCAATAAAATACCTGAATTTTCAACGAAATAGTTGAATTATAAATTTAAAAAAAATCATTTTTCAACTAAAAGTTGCATTTTAAACTAAAAAAGATCAGTTTGCAACCAAAAATGAAATAATTTAATTTTCATTTTTAAAAAATTAATTTTTCACACCTAAAATTTCAACCAAAGTGATGAATTTTCAACTAAAATTATGAATCTGCAACTGGATTAGATGAGTTTTAAACCAAAAAGATAAATTTTCAACTAAAATTAGGAATGTTTAACTGAAATACTTGAATTTTCAACCAAAAAGATTAATTTTCAAACAAGAAGATTTATTTTTACCAAAAAAGAAGATTTTTCAAAAAAGTACCTAAATTTTCAAGGAAATAGTTGAATTTTCAACTAAACAAGATCATTTTTTAACTAAATAGTTGCAGTTTGAACTAAAAAAGATCAGTTTTCAACCAAAAGAGGAATAATTTAATTTTCAGTTAAACAATTAATTTTCAACCAAACTGATGAACTTTCAGCTAAAATTATGAATCTTCAACTGGAAGTTTAATTTTCAACCAAGAATATTAATTTCTACCAAAAAAGACGAAATTGCAACCAAATACATGAATTTTTAATTAAAAAATATAAATTGTCAACCAAAAAATAAATGGTTAATTTTTAAGACAAAAAAATTAATATTCAACCGAAGAGATGAATTTTCAACTAAAGTGGTGGAAAATTCAATTAGAATAGTTACATTTTCAGTCAATAAAAAGTTTTCAAGAAACAAAAACTAATTTTCAAAAAAATAGTTACATTTTCAAAAAGAGTGACGAATTTTCAACTAGAATGATGAATGTTCAACTGGAATAGAAGAATTTCAAATAAAAAAGATGAATTTTCAAATAAAATGATGAATCTTTAACTAGAATAATTGATTTTTCAACCAAAGAGATGAATTTTCATTTCTATTGATGAGACTTTAACCAAAGAAAATTAATTTTTAACGAAAGAATTTAACTTTTAACCAAGTAATTACATTTTCATTACAAAAAATATGAATTCTGAAAGAAAAATGTACTCATTGGTTGAAAACAGTTGAGTTCAACAAAAAAAGAATTTTCAACAAAATACATAAATGTCCAACCAGATACTTGAATTTTCAACTAAAAATGATCAATTTTCAACGAAAAATAGAATAGGTAAATTTTCAGTTGAAAAAAAAACTAATTTCAAACAAAAAATAAGAATTTTCAACAAAATAGTTAAATACAGTAATAAAAAGCTTCTTTTGCAAATGAAGAATCATTGTTATTCAATTTTATATTTCAGAAATATGAATCCTGAACGAAAAATGTAGTAGTTGATGTTTCAACCAAAAAAGATTTTAATTTGAAATCAAAAACAGTCGAATTCCACAAAAAAAAGAAAAATTTTCAACATGAGTTGAATTTTCAACTCATAAAGGTTTTTCAGTCAAAAGAAAGAAAAAATTGCAAAAAAAAAACTGTTTAATTTTCAATCAAAATGACGAACTTTCAACAAAATTAATGAATTTTTAACCAGATACTTGAAGTTTAAACTAAAAACGATCAATTTTCAATCAAAAATAGAATAGTTGAATTTTCAGTTGAAACAATTAATTTTAAAAAAAAATCAATTTTCAACAAAATAGTTAAGTATAATAAAGCTGCTTTCACAAATGAAGAATCATTGTTATGCAATTTTATATTGCAATTTAAAAAAATTAGGCACGCTCTGTAAAAAATTCCCTGACATTTCCGGGTTTTTCCAGGTACATAAAAATTCACTGATAATGCCAGGTTTTCCAGGTTTTCCAGGTAGAGTAGACACCCTGAATTTATTTGATTCAAACACACGATTTGTTAACTCAAATTTTATTTGTATCAAACAAATTCTATAGGGTCAAGCAAACATTTTTTTGAGTGTGTTGAATGTTTAGAAAGAATTTTTATTTTAAAAAAATCAGATTCAAATCGATACCAACAAACACAAAAGTTTACTGATTATGCAAAACTGTCCAAGCCTGTCTGCTAATGTAAATTTGAGGCATGCTGAAATCACGATTAAAATAATATTTGCATGACAAAAATAATGAAATGGACAGGATGCCAGATCAATATTATTTTAACATTTAAAGTAACGTCAAGTGAATTACTCCAATGTAAATGAGAATTCTCGATGCAAATGAAATTAAAAAACTTTTCTTGTAGTAAAAGTGGTAAAAATGGTTCAAAGTCGAGTTAAAACTGAATTTTTTGGCATGATTTGAATAAATGTAATACACAAATGCAATTTTTAAAAAATATGAATGAAAAAAAATTGGCAAAAAATGCCGGCAGCAGGAATTGAGCCCGCGAACTTTCTGGCTAAACATTCCGAGCGCTACCGTCTGATCTAACAGGGAGTTGAAACACTCTCACATCGCGATCCATGTAAGTGCGTGAACCTAGAAAAATCTTTTTTTTTTCGAGAATGGCTGAAAAGCGCATCGTATTGCTTTACCATATTACAAGTTTGGTAATTACCTACAGGGTCTGTTTCATAAGTAGTAGGACTGACTTTCTATAGCCCAGACGGAGCAGTAGAGGAAGTTTTTTACGGACAAGATGCGAGCATTTGCGGAGTAAATATTGCGCGAGAAGTAAACCCTTTTCGTAGGCTTCCCTCACGCTCTCAAAATGGACCGCACGCTCGAGCAGCGCTCCGCAAATCCTTGGAGGCGACTGTTCGAGCCTGCATTTGGTTCTTGACACCCCCCACCACCCATCCTTCGCGTAAGAAAGTTCATCTATTGCTCCGTCAGGGCTGTAGAAAGTCAGTCCTACTACTTATGAAACTTTGAGAGCGTGACGGAAGCCTACAAAGAGGGTTCACTTCTCGCGCGATATTTACTCCGCAAATGCTCGAAGGCGACTGTTCGAGCATTCAATTGGTTCCTGACATCCCATACTACCAATCCTGCTCGTAAATCCCTATATTGCTCCGTCTGGGCTATAGAAAGTCAGTCCTACTACTTATGAAACTTTTGAGAGGGTGAAGGAACCCTGCAAAGAGGTTTTACATCTAGCCCGATATTTACTCCGCAAATCCTCGGAGGCGAGTGTTCCAGCCTGCATTTGGTTCCTGACACCCCCCACCACCCATCCTGCCCGTAAGAAACTTCCTCTGTTGCTCCGTCTGGGCTATAGAAAGTCAGTCCTACTATTTATAAAACTTTGAGAGCCTGGCGTAAGCCTGTAAAGAGGGTTTACTTCTCGCACGATATTTACTCCGCAAATGCTCAGAGGCGACTGTTCGAGCATTCAATTGGTTCCTGACATCCCCCACTACCAATCCTGCTCGTAAACCCTCTATTGTTCCGTCTGGGTTATAGAAAGTCAGTCCTACTACTTATGAAACTTTGAGAGCGTGGCGGAAGCCTACAAAAAGGGTTTACTTCTCGCGCGATATTTACTCCGCAAATGCTCGAGGCTGATTGTTCGAGCATGCATTTGGTTCCTGACTTCCCCCACCACCCATCCTGCAATAACAATCCTGAATAATAAAATTATCGTTCCGCTGGGCTAGAATTTCACTTAAAGACTTTAATTGAATATGTATTTCAATGTTTTTTAATGATCTAAAATTTTAATCAAACTTTACGCAGACGTTGTAAGAAACATTTTAATATATACATTTCAATAGGTACAATTCTTAAGAGTTTTATTAAAGTTACGGACAACAATTCTTCCAGGAGACTGCATCAAACTTTCTTCATATCTGAGGGGTTAGAAACAAGGAGAACTAAAAAAGTTATTTGAAAATAGCGCTTCCGTATGCATCCCCTGCGGTCTTTTTACCGAACAAGCCCGCCTTGTTTTTCCTAATTTTATTTTTGCTCCGCTGCCACCAGGAAGCTTTTCTCAAGTCTGTGTCTCGTGTATTCTCGATTTGAACGGAGATCGAGTCTCGGAAAAGATTTGAAGAAAATCTCGAATTGCATTCGCATCCATTAGAGGGTTGCGTCTTTTTCTCAGCCTGTAGATTCGAATCTTCCTTTCCCTTCGAATGCTCTGTTTCTCGTGAATCGCTTGAAATTGATGCAAGTCTCTCCAAACTACATTTTTCTACATTTCAATTCAAATAGGAAATACAAATTAGACGTAATATGGATAGAATATCTCTATTTAACATTCAATTATCTAGGGCATTCTATTTATAAAAAATTAAATTACCCTTTAAGTATGAACGTGATTTCAATTCCTGTCATTTCCTGTCAGATGTCAGATTTATAGATCTTTTCGAAAATTCCCTATTCCAAATCAGAATCATAATTCTTTCCGAAAATTTCCCGTTCCAAGACAAAATTGTAATTCTTTTGAAAAATGCACTGTTTCAGGTCAGAATTATATTGCATGAAACTTATTTTGAAAAATTCCCTGAACCAACTCAACGTGAAACTCTTTTGAATTTTAAAATATAAAACCACGCTATCCTTTTCAATGCTCTAAACATTTGAAATGAAACATTTTCATTTTTAACTTTAGAATCTGTAAATTGTTTAATTTCGAACATATTCAGAACCATCTTATAAAATTAATCATTGTTTAATTGTTAATATTCAAACCGCAGTTTGATTTGAAAAACCATTAATTAATTTATATTTAAAGGCTATCAACTTGAAACATTTTTTATCAAAATTGTTCAATTTCAAACGCTTTTAATTTTTTAATTTTTAGGTCTTTAAAACTGCATTTTAAAATTCTATAAATTGAAAATGTATGCATTAAAATGAAGACTTCAATTGGAACATTTTTAAAGATAAAGATTTTAGAATTACGCATTGTAAACTATGGTACGCCCAAAATACAAAATTTTTATTTAAAAAACATGGTTTGGCTGGGAAGTTGTTACGCCTTATTATAAATAAAAAACTCAAATGACTTTTTAAAATCAAAAATGATCCTGCGGTATCGCGCAGCTGAGGTTGAAAAATGTTTATTTTGAGAATTTAAACAATTTTTCCTATGGTTGCGAAAATTATGGTAATTTTTTTTATGTGAAGTTTTTGGTGTTTAATAACAAAAATTTCAAATATATATTTTGTTTGAGTTATTATTTTTTAATAATGAGTAAAAATAGCATTTTTAAGGCGTCTAACATTTTTTTTGAGATCTAAGGAAATTATACTTTGATTGTCCAGTGCAACTAAAACCATGTCATAAATAAAACTAAAAAAAAAATATTTAATAAAAACAAATTGAATCTTAAAAAATGTCATCGTGCTAAATTTAAAAAAATTGTAAACAAAAGTTCTATTTTTCATTTTGATTTGTTTAGCATCTAATATCAAAAAGGGCACATACAAAAAAAAATTACCATAATTTTCGAAACCATAAGAAAATTTCTTTAAATCCTCAAAATTTATAAGTTTTGACTTCATTAAGACACCATAGGATAATTTTTAATTTAAAAAAGTCATTACAGTTTTTTATCTGTCAAACGTAACAACATTTCAGCCCTAGCCATTTACATTTTTCTTTAATTTTGTATTTTCGGCTCACCCTATTGTAAACTGAATGATTTCATAATTGAAAAAAATTAATAACTGAAATTAACCATTAAAAAAGTTAACTAATTTTAAATTGCATTCAGACCTCACAGTCCCTATGGGATAAAATATAGGGACCAAAGGGTACTTTTCGTCTCGCTCATAGGGTACTTTTTTCGCGCTCAAAGGATAAAAAATTCAGGATAAATTTATAAGACTTCAAAACAATTCAAGTTAAATTCCAACGAATTAGAATGAATTAGAAACAATTTTAAAAGTAAAAAAAAATTCCATTGATTTCCGTAAAATTGGAATGAATTTAGAGGAATTTAAGATAAACGAGAAATCCTATTAAATTACTGAAACCAATTAACAATTTCTTTATAATCTTTTAAAATAACCTAGAATATTTCTAATCCCTTAAAATCTTTTTAAATGCCTTGAAACTTTTTAAAGCTCTAGAAAATGCCACGAAATTTGAAAAATACCTTAAAATATTTCAAACATTTTGGTCATTTTATCAATTAATCTGCAGAACCAATAATATAAAAACTTTTAAAAAATCAAATGAATTATGTGAAATTGAGTAAATTTATAAGAATTCTAATGAATTAAAAAATTCAAAAGAATTTCAAAGAATTCAGGATAAATTATTAAGAATTCTGGGTGAAACCCAAAAAATAATTTTAAATCTCTTCAAATCTTTAAAAGCCTATGAAATAACTCACTTTTCTTGAATAAATTTTTTTAAATCCACTAAAATATTATTAAATATCTTGAAATTATTATTATCAATTAAAAATTCCTTGGAATCTTTTAAGATTTCCTAAAATATTTCAAATCCTTTGAACTCCTGCAAAATACCTCACTTCTCGTGAACAAATTTTTTATCCACTAAAATATTGTAAAATCCCTGTGAAATCCTTTAAAAAATCTTACGACCTTATAAATCCTGTAAAATCGTTTCATATCTTCCGAAATTCTAGAAAATTCTTTATCCTAAAATAAAAGATTTTAAAATTTCCTAAAATCTTTCAAATTCTTTGAAATCCCACTAAACTACTAAAAAAAATTTTAAATTATTTGAAATTTCCCGGTCTTTCCCGGCGAAGAAAATTCTCGCCCTTCTCCAGGTTCCCAGGTAGGTATACACCCTGATAAAATACCTGAAAAATCTATTTATTGTCATATTATTTGATTTTCCTTACTGCAATTTGACGCTGACATTTCATTTTTCCCCAAAGTGCAATTTACACACGCTGGAACGCCCCGAGAATACATTGTAAATCCAGACGAATCCTTTCTTCTGGGCAAATTTATTCCAGATACTGTCTTTCCCTTCTTTGACAAGCTAGACGTCTTCTGAATTTCCGTTGTTTCCGGTGCACCCATTATTCGCATCATCCGCTTTAATGCGAGTTGCAAAGCTGCTCTGTCCATCAGTCGTTCTTTGTAGAGTGCCTTTTCTTTCATCCTTCTGTCCTCCCTTATCGCATGACCCCGGTCCTCGGATTCCAAATAAGACTAAGGGGAGTTTCGGTGCAATTTAGTGGTTAGAAAAAAAAATTTAGTCAAATTAGGCACCATGCGCCTACAAAAAAGGGTTTCGTAGCCTGTTAAGCCGTTAATTAAGTCGTTCCAATATTCCCACTTCCACTCCACCCCTATAAGATCTTTTTATCATCCCCTTCCCTACTTCCACACTCCCTCCCTTACTTACATCCTCCTTGATACCACGCTTGTAACTTCTTCCCCTCCTCTACTCCCCCTTCTCATCACCTACCATCCCTTTCCCTCTCCACCTCCCTTACTTCCTAATCCATTATTTCCCCTCCCCTACTTCCTCCCACTCCTACTTTCCCTATACGATTTTAAATATTCCCTCTCCTACCTCCCCATCCCTCTCATATTACTTCACCATTACTACCACCCCCTCACTCCCTCCGCCCACACTTCACCGTCCCGACGTTATCTCCCTTACTTACATCCTCCTCAATACCACGCTTGTAACTTCTTCTCCTCCTCTACC
Source organism: Andricus curvator (assembly GCA_932195095.1). Lineage (NCBI taxonomy): Eukaryota > Metazoa > Arthropoda > Insecta > Hymenoptera > Cynipidae > Andricus > Andricus curvator. The sequence continues at coordinate 35,112 of CAKNYM010052622.1, read as the reverse complement.
CCCCCTTCTCATCTCCTACTATCCCTTTCCCTCTCTACATCCCTTACTTCCCAATCCTTAATTTCCGCTCCACTACTTCCTTCCTCTCATACTTTCTATCCTTCTCACTTCTCAAACCCCATCATTATTTTTTTCTCTTCTGCTTCCCCCCTTGCCACCCTACTGATCATCACGGAAAAAGTACGGCGGATACGAACGAACGGATACCCGATCGAAAAAAAGGTTTTTGCAGCCTATTAAGATGTTAATTAAGTCGTTCAAATCTCCCCACTACTCCTCCACCCCTATACGATGTTAGCAATCATCCCCTCCTCTACTATCCCCTATCCTAGTACTCCACCATGACTAGCATCCCATCACCTACTTCCCCATCGCAACTTGCCCATCCCTACTTCCTCCGTCCTCACTATCCTGTCCCAACGTCCTCTCCCTTACTTACATCTTCCTCGATACCACTATTGAGACGTTAATTAAGTCGTTCAAATCTTCCCACTCCTCCGCCACCTCTATACGATTTTATCTATCATCCCCTCCCCTACTGCCCCCTGTCCTATTACTCCACCATTAGTACCACCCACTCATCTACTGCTCCATCCCTACTTTCCCCGTCCTCACTCCCCCGTCCCAGCTTGATCCCCTCGAAACCACGCTTGTAACCTCTTGACCTCTTCTACTCCCCCTTCTCTCTTACCATCCCTTTCCCACCCCACCAGTCCTTACTTCCCAATGCCTCATTTCCCCTCCACTACTTCTTCCCTCTCCTACTTTCCATCCTTCACTTCAATTTCGTATCCAATCACTACTTCCCCTCTCTCCTACTTTCCCCCTCCCACCCTAATTTCCCTCACGAAAAAAGTACGACGAACGGACGAACGAAGGGACACCGGACCGAAACTGTAAGGATTTCTACCCGGGGCTACGAAACCCTAAAAAATAAAATTCAGGATGGCCATTTTAATCAAGAAAAAAATCATGGTAATTTCTGGGTTTTTTTCGCTTTGCAACCATTTTTCACTGTCATTGAAACTGCAAGATTCGATCTTTCGAAGCAGAAAATTTTTTAATTTATTATTTTTTAATTTTAAAGTAAACAAAACTGAAATGCAAATTAAAGTACTCAAACTTTTTAAATTGAAACTTAAAAATTTGTAATCAATTTAAAATTAAATGACATTTAACTACAAAATTCTACATTTTTAACTTTTATAAATTAAAAATTTCATATGTTTCTGGTTAAAAAATATACATTTATGCTAACATTTTCAATGCTCTAACCTAAAACTAATCCTCGCCTTTCAAATTACATTAACGAAAATGTTTAAAATAAAACACGCCCCTCTTCCCGTTCAGTGGAAAATTGAAAATAAAAAATTCCCTCCTTTCATATTAATATTAAAAATACCAAATTTGCCCCCCCCCCCCCCCACACACACACAATAAAAATGTTAAAAACAAAAAATTCGGCTTCTATTAATCCAGAAAAGCAATTAATAACCAAAATTTCCTCACTTCCAAAAGAATAAAAATGTTAAAAACAAAAGAAGTGCCCCTTTTAGTTTAGAAATACTTGAAAACCAAAGTTTCCTCCCTTTCAACTCGATAAAAATCTTAACAATAAATAGTTTTTTTCTGAAATTCAGAAAAAGTTAAAACCAAAATTTCCTCCCTTCCGACTCGATAAAAAGATTTTTTTTAAATGTTATTCTTCAAATTCAGAAAAAATTGAAAATCGAAATTTCCTCCCTTCCAGCTTAAAAAAAATGTCCTCCATTCACAAAAAAATAAATATGTAACCAAAATTTCGTACCTCAAAACTCTATGAAAATCTTAAAAATAACAAAAATTTTCCTCTTCCAATTCAATCAAAATTAAATTCCAAAATTTCTTTTCTTCCCAGTGCCTATATATACCGAGAAAATCCAGCTATTTGTACAGAAATATTTTTTTATATTTTTTTATTATTAAACAAACGAAGCGTCCGATCGAAAAACCGAAAACACCTTTGGATTCGTCTCCGAAATATCTATTCTGTGTTATTTCTTTGAAACAATTTTTTAAACAATTAAATCATTTGAAATTACAGCGTGTCCAGCGATTCTTAGGAACGAAATTCAAGGTATTTTCCAGGTTTTCCAGGTCAAGAAGTCAAGTTTTTCCAGGTCTCCTTTTTTTACATTAAATAATAAAATAACCGTTTGTTATACATGTAAAAAATGAGCTATTTCATTTTTTATTGGTCAATAATTTCTAAAGAAGGCAGAACCATAAATAAACAAATTCTTAAATTTTTGCGAACATAAGTCGTCTTTGAAAACCTTGAAATCTTTGTGAATTCGTTGAAATCTCTTGAAGTACTTAAAATCTTTGTGAAATCTTGAAATTTCTGTGAAATCTTTTGGAATGTTTTGAAATCTTTGTAAAATATTTTAAATCTTTGAAAACTTTAAAATCCTTCAAATTTTTGTGAAATTTTTTGAAATCTTTTGAAATTTCTATGAAATCTTTCTGAAATCTTGTATATTCATGAAAAATCATTCAAATATTTTCAATCTGTGTAAAATCTTTTGAAATCTTAAAAATCTAGTTTATTATAACCTTTCTAAAATCTTTAAACCGGTTGAAATTTTTTGAAAGTTTTAAAATCTTTGGAAATGTTCGAAATCCTTATGAAATCTTTGAAATTTGGTGTACATGCCTTTTTTAAATCTTTGAAATTCTTGCAATCTTTATGAAATGTTCGAAATTTTTGGGAATATTTTGTGAAATTTTTGAAATCTTTGTGAAATCTTTTCAAATATTTGTGAAATTTTTCTTAAATCTTTGTTTGTGAATTCTTCTTTATTCGTTGAAATCACTGAATTATTTTACATCTTAGTGAAATCTTTTCAAATCTTCTAAAATGTTTCTAAACTTTTTGAAATCATTTCAAATCTTCGAAATATTTAAAAATCTTAGAAATCTGGTGTACTGTAAACTTTTCCAAATCTTTGAAATCCTTTAAATCTTTGTAAAATGTTCAAAATACTTTTAAATATTTTTAAATCTTTGAAATATTTTGAAACCTTTTGAAATCTTTAGTAATGTTTTGTAATCTGGTGCACACTAAAAAACAGTGTGGTGAAACCCTTGAAAAATCCGTTATATGGCCATGGCTCATTCTAATTTCAGTTGAAAAAATTAATTTTCAACAAAAAAAAACGGATTTTCAACAAAATAGTTGAACTTTCCATCAGCGTGATGAGTTTTCAAATAAATTATGAATCTTTAACTGGAATAGTTAAATTTTAAACCAAAAAGATGAATTTTCAACTAAAACGATGAATACTTTACTGGAACACTTGAATTTTCAACCAAAGAGATGAATTTTTAAACAAGATTAATTTTCAAATAAAAAGATTAATTTTTTACCAAAAAATACAACTTATCAACAAAATACATGAATTTTTAACAAAATAATTGAATTTAAATTTAAAGAAGACAAATTTTTAACCAAATAGTTGAATTTTGAACTAAAAAAATAATAATTTTCAACCGAAAATGGAATAGTAACGTTTTTAGTTAAAAAAATTAATTTTAACCCAAACATAAGAGTTTTCAACTAAAACAATGAATTTTCAACTGAAATAGTTGAATTTTAAACCAGAAAGATGAATTTCAACTAAAATGATGAATTTTTAAACAAGAAGATTAATTTTCAAATAAAAAGATTAATTTTTCACTAAAAATACAATTTTTTAACAAAATACATGAATTTTTAACGAAATAATTGACTTTTTAATTAAAGACAAAAAAAAACGAAAAACATCGAAAGGAAAAAAAAGTTTTCAATCAAACAGCTCATTTTTCAATCAAAGAAATTAATTTTTAATTAAAACGATGGATCTTCAAAAACAAAAAATAATAATTTTTAAAAAGAGATTAACTTTCAACCAAATAATTTTATTTCCAACCTAATAGATGAATGTTCAACTAAAATGATAAATATTTAACTGGAATACTTGAATTGTTAACTGAAAAGAAGAATTTTTAAACAAGAAGATTAAGTTTCAAATAAAAAGATAATTTTCTACAAAAAATATCGATTTTTTAACAAAATACATGAATTTTGAACGATATAGTTGAATTTTCATCCAAAAAGTCGAATTTTGAACTAGAAAAGATCAATTTTCAACAAAAAAATGGAATAGTTCAATTTTTAGTTAAAGAAATTAATTTTTAACCAAACTGATGATTTTTTAACTGAAATGATGAATCTTTAACAGGAATAGTTGAATTTTATGCCAAAAAGATGAATTTTCAACCATAAAGATAAACTTTCTACAAAAAAAAAAAAAAAAACATTTTCCACGAAGTACATCAATTTTCAAACAAATAGTTTAATTTTTAAATTCAAAATATCAATTTTCAACCAAATAGTTGAATTTTCACCAAAAAAAAAAAAAAAAAAATTGATTTTTAACAAAGTAGTTACATATTCAACCAGAGAAGAATTTTAAATTAAAATTATGAATCTTCAACTTTTCTAAATTGACAAAAATGATTAAAATAATGAAAACTTGAATTTTGCTACGATCAGAAGTAAATTCCCGGTTTTTTAATTAAATTCACGGTCATTTCCCGGTCATTTCCCGGTCAAGTCGCCACCCTGAATATTAATGTCTGTTCATTGCAATCAATAAAATAATTGGTAAAGTCTACAAAAAATGCCTAGAAATCTCTTCATTTATTGCGTAATGAGTAAAAGATAAATTATATCTTGATAAATAAAAAACTATTCAGTAGCAAGGTTTCTTCTGAACGAGATGCTTCTTTCATAGTAGACTAAAAGATTTAAATTACTTTTCGCATTTCAATAAAAAAAACCTGTTTCAAAAAAAATTTAATTCAAGATTCTCGTGAAAAATTCAAGGAGATTTCCAGGTTTTCAAGGTTCAACCAAAATTCAAGGACGTCCATCAAGCTAGCACCCCCACCATCGAAAATCAGTATTTTGATTATACCCAAATTATGTGCTAATTATGTGCTAATTTTGTGCCCAAATAATAATTTTTGTGCTCCTTTATTTTTTTCAATACATTAACTTTTATAGTGGGGGTGCTAGCTTGACGTCAAGCTAGCACCC
>CAKNYM010052622.1:398-24990 GCA_932195095.1 Andricus curvator | reverse complement strand
CTTTTGCCCGACAATAGATTTCACTTCAAGATTAAAGGAAATCCTTTTACAGTTAAAGGATAGCATTTGAAACGAAAATCCTTCAACTATGAAAGGATTTCTTCTCATGCCAATTTTGAATGGAAAATCCTTTAATAGTGAAAGGAATCGTTTGACAGTCAATAGTCTGTTTTTAGAGTGTAGAGCCTCATACGCGCGCTCCGCGTGCGACCAATTTATTCAAATGTATTTATTTTATTTGGAAATGAATTTCAATTAAATACTATGAAATTAATTTTTACTTCAATAATTTTGATTTGTACACGGCTTCGCGTGGATACCATCTCACAATGCAGAATAAATAATTCTGTAAAAAATTGTGCCCATTCTTTAAAAAATAGCCAAACTCTTGATTTGTTTATCAAAATTGTTTAAATAATTATTCATTCATTGAAATTTGCAGAGCATTATAGCCAAAAGTCACTGAAAAGATATTCTTACTTAATTATATAAAAAATTGAGCCTATTCGTTAAAAAATAGCCAAACTCTCAGTTTTTAAATTAAAATTGTTTAAATAATTGAAAATTATTGTAAGTTTAGAAAGCAACATAGATAACAGTCATCGAAAAGATATTCTTAGTTGAATTCGTAAACAAAGTGAGCCTATTTGTTGAAAAACAGCCAAACACTGAATATGTGTATGAAAATTGTTAAAATAATTAACAATTATTGTAAATTTGCAAAGTAACATAGGAAAGACTTATTTTTAATACATTATTTTTGGTTCTGTAAACCAATTCAGCGAATTCGTTAAAAATAATGATATTACAAATAATAATTCTTGTAAATTTACAAAGCAGCATATAAAATAGTCATCGAAAAGACATTCCTAGTTTACTCCGTAAATAAATTCTGCCTATTTCTTGAAAAATAGACAAACTCTGAATATTTTTAGAAAAATTGTTAAAATAATTAATGATTCTTGTATATTTGTATATTCCCTAAACTAATTGATCCTATTCGTTGAAAAATGACCGGGCTCTTAATTTGTTTATGAAAATTCTTTAAATAATTAATAATTCTTGAAAATTTGCAAATTATTAAAGAAAAAAGTAATCTGAAAGATATTCTTACTTAATTCTGTAAAAAATTGAGCCTTTTCGTTGAGAAATAGCCAAACTCTTAATTTTTTAATCAAAATTGTTTAAATAGTTAATAATTCTTGTAAATTTATAAAGCAACCTAGAAAAGAGTTATCGGAAAGATATTCTTAGTTGACTCCGTAAACAAATTGTGCCTATTTCTTGAAAAATACCCAAACTCTGAATATGTTTATGAAGACTGTTTAAATAATTAATAATTATTATAACTGTGCGAAGTATCGTAGAAAAGAGTTATTAGCAATACATTATTGGTGATTCCGTAAACAAATTGGGCTTATTCGATGGATTTGCAAAGCTGCATAGAAAAGAGTTATCGGAAGGATATTCTTAGTGAATTCTGTAAAAGAAATTTAGCCTATTCGTTGAAAAATAGCCAAACTCTTTGTTTATGCAAATTGTTTCAATTATTAATAATTATTGTAAATTTACGAAGCAACATAGAAAAGTTTCATCAGAAAGAAATTCGTAGTTGACTTTGTAAACAAACTGTACCTATTCCTTGAAAAATAACCAAACTCTAAATATGTTTATGAAAATTGTTAGAATAATTAATAATTATTATATATTTACAAGCTATCGTAGAAACGAATTATTGGAAATACATTCTTTCTTGATACCCTAAACTAATTTATCCTATTCTTCGAAAAAAGGCCAAGGTCCTTCTGAAAAGTTAAACAAAAATGTAAAGTTGGTTTTTACATAAAAAAATAACAAAATTTATTATAAAAAATCCAAACATAATTAAAAAATAAATGGTACTCAAAATTTCGAAACTTTCAAACATTTTGAAATATAAATGAACTATGACTAAAACGTCAAATCGAAAATGAATCTTTCAAAATACGAATAAAATATTTAAAATGTTAATTAAAAGCCTTATTTTTAAAAAATGCGTGAAAGGAATCGTATATATACCGAAGTATAAATGCATATACTTCCACTAAGCTTCTTATGAAAACAAACATCTCGAGTTCAAATAAACACAGATCGCCCATCGTCGACGAGATCGCCTTACGGTTAACTAAGTAACGGTAACGGTAACTAAACGACGAATACCAACTTTCAAAGATAGGATAATCATTCGATATCTGCGAAGTGCTAAATTGCATAATTTTAATTTTCAAAGTACTTATTAATATTGCATATTTTAGAATAAGACAAATTCTTGAAAAGAATATTAACCTTTTTATTCAATTAAGGCCCTTGGTCTCCAGATCCCAAACAGGAGGTCGATACGTCGCGTCGATCAATCGATTTCAAATAAATTAGGGGAAACACAATATTCACAATTCGCCAGACTTACACAAAAATAAACATTGTCAACAAATTTTTTCAAATTAATAATTATTAGAAAAGACCACTTGTGAATATTGTCACACCGATAATTTATTTGAAATCGATTGATCGACGCGACGCACAGTGGGGTGAAATTGGAAAACGAGGTTCAAAATAACATTTAGAACGTAATTATGCACCGATTTTAGATTTTTTTTTTTTTTTTTTGAAAAATTCAGAACTAAATTTTTCAGAAAATGGTGCGAGTAGATTTTTTATTTTTTTGCTTATTTAATTTTTATGTTAATGCAAACAGCGAAAAAAATGTCGATTTTTTCAATTTTATTTTTTATCTTCTAGACAAAATTTTTCTTATACTTCTTGTCCCTTGGATTTAATGCACAGGGGTATAAGAAAGATAACGAAATTGTTAACTTGCGAAGTTAATTGTTATAAACAAATTGTATTAACAAATAATCGACATTAGGGTTTACTCGTCTTCAAAGTATATTTCTGCTCTGAAATCGCTTGCCTTCATCGTTAAGATGATACCTGGCCATGAAAATTTAATATTGAATGTTATTTGTTTATTTTATAAACAAATTATATAAACAAATGCACATTTTGGGCTTTTTTCAGCGAAAATAAACCGTTTTTTATTCTGACCTTGCTAATATTATATTGCCAATAATGTTTTCTGAAAATTTTATTACCACTCACAATATTTGTTAACTTTATAAACAAATTATATAAACAAATGCACATTTTGGGCGTTTTTAAGCAAAAAGAATTCGTTTTTTCTTCTATCCTTGCTGAAATTATATTGCCAATGATGTTTTCTGAAAAAATTTCGTCATGCATTAATATTTACTTATTGTATAAACAAATCATATAAATAAATTCACGCATAAGGAGTTTTTGAGCGAAAAAATATCATTTTTTTCCGATCTTGATGCAGTTATATGGCCAATGATGTTCTATCGAAAAATGTTGCCAAACACCGCTAATCGTTCATTTTATAAATAAATTATATAAACAAATGTACATTGCAGATATTTATAGGCAGAAAGAAATCGGTTTTCTTTTATTATTCTTTAAACTATATTGACAATGAATTGCCTAGATGAAATATTGTCATGCCTCACTACTTGTTTATTTTAAAAACAAATTAGGTAAGCGCCTAAAATGTTCATTTTTTATACAATTTGTTTATAAAATGAACAAATATTAATGGGTGGAAATTTCTTTTCGGAAAACATCATTTTGAAATATAATTTCAGCAAGGTCAGAAGAAAGGACGATTTCTTTTCGCTTGAAAACGCTCAAAATGTGCATTTGTTTATATAATTTGTTCATTAAATGAACAAATATTGATGGGTGGCAAAATTTTTGTAGAAAAACATCATTGGCAATATAATTTCAGCAAGGTCGAAAAAAAACGATTTCTTTTTGCTTAAAAACAGCCAAAGTGTACATTTGTTTATATAATTTGTTTATAAAATAAATATCAATGAGTGGCAAAAATATTTCACAGAAACATCATTCGCAATATAATTTCAGCAAGGTCAGGTTAAGGATGATTTCCCTTTCGCTCAAAAACGCTGAAAATGTACATTTGTTTATATAATTTGTTTATAAAGTAAACAAATTTTGTGAGTGGCGATACAATTTTTAGAAAACATTATTGGCAATATAATGTTAGCAAGATCAAGAGAAAAAACGGTTTATTTTAGCTTAAAATCGCCCAAAATGTGCATTTGTTTATATACATTGTTTATAATATAAACAAATATTGATGGTTGCAAAATTTTTCTTAGGAAACATCATTGGCAAAATAATTTCAGCAAGGTGAGAAGAAAAAACAATTTCTTTTCGCTTAAAAACACCTGATATGTGCATTTGTTTATATAATTTGTTTATAAAATAAACAAATAACATTCAATATTAAATTTCCATGGTCACGTATCATCTTAACGATGAAGGCAAGATATTTTACAGCAGAAATATACTTTGAAGACGAGTATCCCCTAATGTCGATTATTTGTTAATACGATTTGTTTATAACAATTAACTTCGCAAGTTAACAATTTTTTTTATTTTTCTTATAACCCTGTGCATTGAATCCAAGGGACAAGGAGTATAAGAAAAATTTTGTCTAGAAGATAAAAAATAAAATTGAAAAAATCGACATTTTTTTCGCTGTTTGCATTTACATAAAAATTAAATAAGCAAAAAAATAAAAAATCTGCTCTCACCATTTTCTGAAAAATTTAGTTCTGAATTTTTCAACAACAAAAAAATCTAAAATCGGTGCATAATTCACTTGAATTTTCAAACAAAAAGACGAATTTTTAAAGAAGATTACATTTTAAATAAAAAGATTAATGTTCTACCCACAAATACAATTTTTCAACCAAATACATTAATTTTTAAATAAAGGTTTGAAGTTTGAATAAAAGAAGACGAATTTTCAACCAAATAGTTAAATTATGACCTGAAAAAATAATAATTTTCAATCGAAAATGGAATAGTAACATTTTTAGTTTAAAAAATTATTTGTAAACCAAACATAAAAGTTTTCAACTAAAACAATGAATCTTTAACTGTAATAGTTCCATTTTCAAACAAAAAAATTAATGTTTCCTGAAAAAAGATAAATTCTCAACCAAAACTTTAATAATTAAATTTCAAGTTAAAAAAATTAATGTTCAACCAAAAAGATGAATTTTCAACAACAACTATGGAATTTTCAATTGGAATAAGTTAAATTTTCATTTAAAAAAATTACTTTCAACAAAAAAAACTAACTTTCAAAATAATAGTTACATTTTCAAACAGAGTGATGAATTTTCAAATAAAATTGTAAATATTTAACCGCAATAGTTGAATTTCAAGCCAGAAAGATGAATTTCTAACTGAAATGATGAATCATTAACTAGAATAATTGAATTTTTGACCAAAAAGATTAATTTTCAACCAAGAAGATTAATTTTCAACCAAGAAGATTAATTTCTACCAAAAAAAAACGAATTTTCAACTAACAAAGATAATTTTTCAACCAAAAATTGAATAATCAAATTTTTAGTCAAAAATGAATCTTTAACCAAAGACATGAATTTTGAACTAAAATTATGAAATATTCAACTGAATTAATAGTTACATTTTCAGTTGAATAAAAAAATAATTTTCAACCAAAAAACATCCAAAGAAAAAACAAATTTGCAATCAAACAGCTCATTTTTCAACCAAAGAAATGAATTTTTAATTAAAACGATGGATTTTCAACTAAAAAAAAAATTAATTTTTAAAAAAAGAGCTTAACTTTGAACCAAATCATTTTATTTCAAACCTAAAAGATGAATTTTCAACTAAAATAATAAATATTTGACTGGAATACTTGAATTTTTAACCGAAAAGAAGAATTTTTAAACAAGAAGATTAACTTTCAAAGAAAAATAAGGTAACTTTTTACCAACAAAAAAATCGATTTTTTAACAAAATACATGAATTTTCATCGGAATAGTTAAATTTTCAATTAAAAAGAGAAATTTTTATCCAAATTGTGGAATTCCGAACTTGAAAATTTTAATTTTCAACTCAGAATGGAACAGTTAAATTTTCGTTTAAAGAAATTAATTTTCAAGCAAACTGGTGAATTTTCAAATAAAATGATGAATCTTCAACTGAAATGATGAATCTTTAACTGAAATAGTTTAATTTTATGCCAAAAAGATGAATTGTCAACCATAAAGTTTAATTGTCTACAAAAATAGATGAATTTTCCACCAAGTACATACATTTTCAAACAAATAGTTTAATTATTAAATGAAAAATATCAATTTTCAACCAAATAGTTGAATTTTCATCAAAAAAAGATAAATTAATTTTGAACAAAAGTTTAAATTTTAACCTAGTAGTTGAATTTCTAACTAAAAAACGATGAATTCGCAACGAACAATGTAAAAAAAATTTCTATTATAATTCAGAAATATTTCTTCTTTGAAATTCTACTTCTACTCTGAAAACTGCTTGAAGTACTTTTATTATCTAAAATTTAGAAGAGGGAACTTTCAAATTGTGACGAATTTTGACTTGAAAGAGGGATTTTTAAAAATTCCTTTTTTCTCAATCCGAATTATAATTCCTTTAAAAAATTCCCATTCCATGTAAAACATTCCCTGTTCCAAGTGAAATTATATTTCTTGAATTTTGCTATAATCAGAAGTAAATTCCCGGTTCTTAAATTAAATTCCCGGTAATTTCCCGGTTTTTTCCCGGTCAATAAAATTCCAGGTCATTTCCCGGTCTTTCCCGGTCAAGACGCCACCCTGAATTTGTTCAAATTAATCTTTATTAGCAAAGACCACTAATATTGTCACGTCGCTAATTTATTTGAAATCGATTGATCGACGCGACGAATCAACCGCGTGGTGGCGATAGACAGTACTAACGGCACTAACCAAACACAGGAGCAGGAATTGTGAATTAACAGCAAAAATCAACTATGTCAAGTTGTCCTATCTGGGCACATGGACACACTAACATTTGCACGTTTTGTGAATGTCTTTATAATCAGAGGAAACACAATATTTGTTTAAATTTGTTTAAATTAATATTTATTAGAAAAGGCTACTTGTGAATATTGTCAAGTCGATAATTTATTTGAAATCGATTGATCGACGCGACGTATCAACCGCGTGGTGGCGACAGACAGTACTAACAGCACTAACCAAACGTGCGAGGTTAGTGTCGTGTTTATAAGTCTTTTCAGTGTTTTTAGTTTTTCGGGAGTAAAATTGTTCCACCTTTAAGGAGATGTATCGCTTTGTCATTTAAAGGACAAATTAAAGCACGTTTTGATAAAATCGACACGTTCTTTTTTGACAGTGTATGTCCATACGCCCAGATAGGATTACTTGCCGGAGTTGATTTTTGCTGATAATTCACTATTTCCGCTCCTGTTGTGGCTCAAGCACCCTTGGGAAAACTACAAGGTACATTACGGATCCGTATTTTTTGCCGGGAAATGGTTTATTTACTCTAGAAATCGCGAGTAAACTCGGCTTGTTTAACCTCATTTCCCCGGGCTAAGGACCTGAAAGTAAGTTCTTCTAAGCTCGCAGTGTTCTTACTTTGTTTCGAATATCTGTTTCCACTGACGAGAATTCTTCGAACGTCTCAGTAAACTCCATCCAACAATTCAACATATTGTTGAGATGTAGCTTCTGAGCTTTGAGCTCATGCATCAAGGTAGAACAAACATTTGAGTCAGTTTTACCTGATCTACCAAAAAGTTCCTCTTCACTCTTAGTCAAGGTCACATTGCACTTTGTACCAATCTGGCTATTCTCTAGCTTTTTCAATGTTCTGGTTTGTTCCTGAGAAAAAAAGGCATTCATTTTTTCCAGAGAAAACGTATACTTTTTGTAATATTGTCAATGAGCACTCACAGCTAGCTTCCTTTTCAAATCTGTCATAGTTTGGTTTAAGGAACAATAGCATTTTCTTGAGGATGATAACCCTTTTCTTAAAATCTGGTTTCCAGAAAAAGAATGTCCGAGAACCTCTTCCTTCTCAAATGTCCATTCTGAGGATTTTTCAAAAAGATATTTGTTTGAAATTGCACTTTTTTCTATCGTCATAATTGGTATGTTAGTTTAATTATCGTATTTTAGTTGAAAACAGATTTTTTCTTCAGAAAATCAATGAAAAGAAAGAATACAGTTTCCATATACTGAAAATTGAATTGGATATAAAACGTAAGTTTAAAGGTAGCGTGATGTAGTGTGTAATGCCGAGTAGATGGATTCTTAAGCGTTAACATGGTTAGATCAACAATAAAAGTTCGAAGAAAGAGTCTACGTCGCTTTACGGTTATTTATTGACGCTTTTATCAAACTTCGATCCGACCTGCATCGCACTCTGTGTCTGCACCTCCTCCTGCTTTCTGGGCCATTACTTCTCCATTCACAAGCGAATCTTTTCCCTTATCAGTTTCTTCTTCCTGTCGAGTATCAATAACTTCCTTCCTTTCGATTCTGTTCTTTTCAGAGCCATTCGTACGGCTCTTCACTACTTGTGCTCAACATCTTGCTTAAGTATCTTCGCGGTTGTTATTATATTTTCGCACGATGAAATACCTCGATCGATTAGAATTGCCTTTCAAACCATCTGGGGCATATCATAAAGTTCGGATGCATCTAACATGAGAAGAAGAGAATATAAATTCATTTGATGAAAGCCATAGATAGACCTAATTTGTTTATTATCCTAAACAAACTTTAAATAGTTTAATTCGAATGCCATTTCTCAAATATATACCTTGAAATCTATATAAGTCCCTTAAGATTTCATTCCATTTCATTTACTCCCTAAACTAACCTAACCTAAATCTTGTAAAATATCCAGAAATTTTTTTAATCAAGTGCTTGGAGATCCTATAAAATTGTGTACCTATGGTAAAATATCTACAAATTCCTTCAAATACTTTGAAATCCCGTGAATTATCTTGAAATTTGTAATATCTCTTGAAATTTCTTCAAAAAATTTGAAAACTTTGAAATCCTCTGAAATCAGATAAAGGCATGGGAACAATAACTGGATAAGGATCATACATATAAGGTTGGCACTCTGTTACATTTAAAAGAACGTATTCGAGGGGCCCACTTCAAATGATCCTTATCCAGTTGTCCTTCTCATGTCTTCAGATGAAACTTCTTGAAATCTCTTAAAATCCTTTCAAATAAATATTTTTGAAATCCCTTGAAATCTTTTAAATCTTTTAAAAATTCCGATTTTTGAGATGGGGGTTATGTTGTTTTAGCGAATCAGCGAAGAATCTTGAAAATTGGTTTAAAGGCAAAGTGAAAAACTAGTTGCATTAGCGAGCAATTTGAGAAAACAGTAGCATTAGAGTGACTTTTTTTAAAAATAGTAGCAATATTGTTACATTGTTAAAAAAAAAGTGTCAACAAATGTCAAAAGTTGCGGAAGTCCCAGGGTCTGCATTTAACATCTGCATAGAATGATCTGAATGTTATTTAATTTTCAATATTAAAAGCTATAAACTTGTAGAATTTAACTAGCTATACAAAAAGACCATCCGGAACCTCTCAGATGTTCAAAGATCCAACAGAAAGGAGTTGCTCTTGCCAAGAAGGTCAATCTGATGCTTACAAGGAAAGAGAATCAGCGCCAAGCTGCAGTTCAAGAGATTCAATGCGATATAAAGAAATACCCGAAACCAAAATAATAAAATAAAATAAGCAATTAGGAAGTTTAGAACAAAAAGGAGAGGTAATATAAAAAGAGAAGACATTGCCTAGAAAAATGAAAATTCCGTTTCAAAAAGTTATTAGGAAGAAAGGGTGAGATAAGCTAAAATCATTAAGAGTCAATGAGTGATAAGGATAAAGAAAGCGGGAGGACAAAGACTAAGAAGTGAGAAGCTTCAACTGAGAGTAGAGAACAGATGAAATCGAAGAGGGACTCAACGAAAAGATCGAGTTTAAAGAATTATATAATTGCATACCAAAATTGAAAGAGGAAATGCACCAAGGGAGGACGGGGTGTAAATCGAATTCATTTCAGAGATGCCAAAAGTGTGGGTGAGAGAAATACAAGAAGTAATAAATGATTGATGGGAAAATGGGGATATGATTAAGGGATCGAATACAGCCAGAATAGCACCAATATTTAAGAGTGGAGATAAGAATGACACGGAAATGGATAGAGGAAAAGAGATTGATCAGGGAAAACCTTGCAAGTCTTAAACTCTCGTCTTAAACTCTCTGACAAATAATAAGTGAAAAGAAAAAAAAACGGACATCTATACGCAGCATTTAAAGGTATAAAAAAAGCGTTTGATAAAGTTAACAGGAACATTCGTTTTGAAAAACTTGGGAAGTAAGGTATCAAATTCACTAAATTCCTGTGCAAAGCAGAATTTGATATGAGCAGTTTCTGTTTTGTCGCGGTAGTAGCTGCAGCTTCAATTAGTTCTAAATTATTGCATAATACCTATATCAATAAGACAATGTGGTAACTTTGACAATGGTGTAACTTTTAAGAAGGTAGTAATTAAGGAGGAATCTCAGAGAAGTTTAGAACAAGAAGAGGGGTGAGACAAGAATGTCCTTTGATCCCAATCCTCTTGAACTATTTCTTATACGATATAGCCAATTGAACTAGAATCTTCTAAAGAAGATTATGTTTAATAAAGGAGGTAGGAAGAAAGCTGAAGAAGAATGTAAGTTTAAAGAAAAAATCTCTCGAAGTAGTAGATAGGTTCAAATATTTAGGTTTTTGGTTTATATCGGGTGGATCTTTCATCAAACACTTAGCAGCCTTGACAGACAAGGAACAAAAATCTTTACGGAGCTTTGCGGGGTCGAAATATGGTAACTGAGTCGGGAACAAGAAGCGCGAAAATTGAGACTAGAAGAAAGGCGAGTAATTATCTTTATGAAGTATTCTAAATGAATAAGGATAGGTTATCAAAAATGTGTCTGATATTGGAGAAAAGAGGCTGGATTAACCGTTATCCTTCAGCCTGGGAAAAGGAATTGGCGTCAGCATTAGAAGAAGTGGGATGTTGTGACAATAAGGATGATATGTGAGGAAGACAGGGAACTTCTATTTAGAAGCTGTGTCAAGGAACTTAGGAAGCGGGGTTCTGAGGAAAATGGAACAAGGCTATCAGACCGATTGGCAAAAGATTGAGAGAGCCAATTATTATAAATGCAAAAAAGCACAGCAACGGATTGAACGTGAAGCAGTTCAGAAAGTGAATGAGTGTTTGGTGGCTGGTTGATCGTTATGCCAAAATCTAATATAAAGACCGAATCCCCGGGTGTGCAAATATGCGTGAGTTCGAAGTAAGCTAAAGAAATAAGCCAAAAAACAGGTACTACTACAATAGAAGATTCGCTGTAGATATAGTTCTGCATGGTTTGTTCAATAATCTTCTCAAATTGGAATCCTGCAAAATCTAGGTTCATCCGCAGATAATAATCAGCGAGCATTTTAACGGTGCAGAAAATCCCAAGATCTGATGATTCGAACAAGCACAAGCAGCAAAAGCCATGTTCAAGGGAATCTGCGACTTCCGAACCGTTACTCGCGTCGACTTATCTGTAAAGGGTGGATTCGACTTTACCGCTTTCCTTCTCTCGTATTTCCGGTGGCTTTTGAGCTAGCGGAAAGTGCAGCAAGGTTTGTGGACTGTTGCAGCACTTCCTGCGCTCGAGTTCGATCTCATCCCAGTAGAGAAATTGTCAAAGGGACTACCGGATGTTGGACGCTATAACGAGGGAGAAGACTTAAGCTAATCCGCGACAAAGCCACACAACGCGGCGCATCACTGCGTCTATATAGTATAGACTGTAGTCGACTTGCACGATGTTTACTCAGTCCATAGTTGCTATAAACGCACTAGAAACGCACCATCATACCGGAAACTTAAGCTAAACTGAGATTTTCCCGAGAACGACGAGAACCCTCTGGAAGTTTATGGGTGTGTAAGTAATTGTACCTGTCGCTACCCTGTAAATAAACTCATGACTAGCATTAACCGTCGCACTAATCAACAAGCTTCAGCTTCTACTTGTTTCAACAGGCAATAAAAATTCTACTTTAAACAACGCACAGCGAACAGTTAGGAACGCTGAGTTTGTGGATCTTGGGTGCTTAGTATTTTTTTAAGCTCATCAGCGACTACCTATTGCAACAAATTTAAACGCCCAACGGCAAATTAATTAAAAATTGAACCGCTGAGTGCAATAACAACCTACTTGCATTTTTAGAAGTCGCCTGTTTTTCATTTGTTCTTCATGAATTAGAGGAATATGCAAAACAAGTGAAAAAAGTCAGTTTTGAGATGCTATTGCGCCCAACCGCTCGATTTTTTTTATATAGTTTGATGAGATTCAAGAGCTGGAATTCAAAATTGCCGTTCTTTGGCTATGTATATGCCATCTTGTGGTGATGTCCTGAACCACTGTGACGCCAGTCTTTATGAAGCAGATTAATTAGTTTTTGAAATTTTAAATATTTTTAAATTGGTATATCCTCTATAAGGCAAAACTGTTCACAAGCTTACTAATTAGCTTTGAACTTAGTATAAACAAAATAAGGAACTTTAGTGGCGGTATTTGATTAAAAATTTTTAATCACCTTATTGAATATTTTAATAAACTTTGTATATTTTCTCAAGATTTTCTTTCATAAATGCGAGTGAACATAGTCGCAATATTGGTTTTTCCAAACGAACATCTCGATTCCTGTCCTTTTTCAGCCCTTAGCAAATAATAAAGTACGTACGTACATGGGTATATGATTAATTAATGCTATAATGTACCAAAGTACAAGACCGAGTTTCTAAATTCACCCTCCTATTTCGAACTTCAAGCCGAATTCCCCCTTTCCTTTTGTTTCTCTTGTAGCCTGTCGATGAAGTTAATAAGAACGAGCGACAAAGGAAAATAAAGGAGGAAGTCGATGTGCAGAACCAACCGTAAGGTTTCCTTTCTAGATCCTTTTGTCAGTAGCGTAACGAGATTAAAACACTCCATTTTCCCGAGGGTACAACTTCAACGAACGGAACAAGAATACTTTAATAAGATTTGTTGTCTTATACCAAATCTATTTCGTATCAAGATTTAAACATTTAAAATTAATAATACAGGGTAGCAACAAAACTTTTATTTGCAAAATTCCCTGACTAATTTCTCATTTTCTCTGGCTACATGTATTAACACGGTGTTACAGTGAATCATTTTTTCACATTATATCGACTACTTACATGCATTCGAAATATGTATGGAAGAAAAACTATAAGCACTGATCTAATCAGGATGAAAAGTATTGTGAGGGGTGCTCCCTATCCATTTACATGAAAGTGAGCGTCAGGGATACGATCAATATGTCAGGGGGAGCTAATTACAAAGCAACGCAACGAGTCAATACCTTGGGACCTAAAAACCTGACATGCCGGCCATAATCTCTTTTCGTGCCTGCACTGTAAGAAAAAACTACGGTGAGTTTCGCATACATGTATTGGAAGTAATTAAGCCATACACGTATTGAAATTTTACCATACATCGGTATGGGAAAATAGTCATACGTGTGCATGGGACTTTTCCCATACCAGGTACCATATTTCCCATACCAGCTACCATATTTCTAAAAAATTTCCTCTCCTCTTGCCTCTCTTTTCTTTTTGTGAAAAATGTCTAATTGCACTGAATCTTATTACACTCGCAACATTTCACTGTTTCACTGCTACAACTCCAAAATGTTTCAACAAAGTGTACTGGAACTATTATGAAATAGACGCTTGACGCCATGATTGTATTATACTCTGCTCCTTCTCCTCAACTCACCACGGTTACAGCACATGCGCGCTTCACTCGGCTGCGCATTCTGCAGCCACGCATCAAAGTTCCATACATGACTGGAAGTTTTCCCATACCAGTGTATGGGATTCTCGACGTGTATGGGAAATTCACAAGTGAGCAATGAATGATTTCCATGCTTGTACGGCATATTCAAAAGTACGGGAAAAATGCCATAATTTCGTATGGGAAAATTACGATTATTTTTTACAGTGTGCCCCTAGTTCTAATAAGGGTCAACTCCGAGATTTCAAGGTCACTATCACCAGGATTCAGAGGATTCCACGAGCCTAACGACAAGGGATTAATTTAGTAATTTCAAGGCATTCAGACGGATTAAAAATCGGCAAGTCCCATTTTATTATTTCTACCCCCCCCCCCTTATATCTCTTATCTGTTTAAATCAGTAATTAGTCCGTTCTTTCCAGCTGAAGAGACCGAGGCGAGTATTATGTATCCTTCCACCCCTGAGCACCTAATATGTAAATTTTCATAAAGATATGTCTGAAAGTTTCCTTAAAATTGAATGTTTCCTGAAAAAAGGGTATTTTTCAAATTTTGTTTATTATTATTAACAAATTACCAAAAAAATTTTAACTTTTGCACCATAATTTTGATTCTGTAACATCGTGTGAGCATGATACTACAAAAAACTCCGGTTGAATCGAATAATTACTACTTTCAAATCACAAGAAATGGTTTAGAACAAGGTGGCATCAGGTGATGCCACTATGCTGCGAAGGGTTAGAGTTCATTTGGCTTATACGCTCGTCCCGAAGTTGGAGTCCTCTCCGATATCAACCAAATCGAGCAAATTAGGGAAATATGACGTATGTAGGTTTTAAAGACGTAATAAGATAGAGTAAAATGGTTGAAGAAAGTGCTCTTTCTTCTTTAAAAAATTCTGAGATATTAGGCTCAAATATATTGTACATGTTAATTTGAAATATCTAAGAATCAAGTTAATTGAAAACAATTCAAATGATTGAAAAAATGCATTAAATTCAGTAGGTTTAAAAAAAAACTCTATTGAATTGCGTAAATTTAGAATTCAACTGAATTCAAGAAATTCAAGATAATTCCAAATAAATTGCAAAGATAATTGAAAATCTCTTTAAATCTTGAAAGACTCTGAAAGTTTCCTTAAAACTGAATTTTTCCTGAAAAAAGGGTATTTTTTCAAAATTTGTTTATTAATTTTAACAAATTAACAAAAAATTTTAAACTTTTGCACCATAATTTTGATTCTGTAACATCATATGAGCATGATACTACAAAAAACTCCGGTTGAATCGAATAATTACTACTTTCGAATAACAAGAAATGGTTTAGAACATGGTGGCATCAGGTGATGCCACTATGCCGCAAAGGGTTAAAGTTCATTTGGCTTATGCGCTCGTCCCGAAGTTGGAGTCCTCTCCGATATCAACCAAATCGAGCAAATTAGGGAAATATGACGTATGTATGTTTTAAAGACGTAATAAGATAGAGTAAAATGGTTGAAGAAAGTGCTCTTTCTTCTTTAAAAAATTCTGAGATATTAGGCTCAAATATATTGTACATGTTAATCTGAAACATCCAAGAATCAAGTAAATTGAAAACAATTCAAATTATTGAAAAATGCATTAAATTAAGTGAGGTTAAAAAAAACTATTGAATTGCTTAAATTTATAATTTAAATGAATTCAAGAAATTCAAGATAATTCCAAAAAAATCGCAAAAATAATTGAAAATCTCTTTAAATCTTGAAAGACTACGAAATCTCACACTACTCGTGAATAAATTCTTTGAAATACATTAAAATATTACAAAATCCCGTAAAATTCAATTAAATTTGATGATACTTCCTGAAATCCTGGAAAACTAATTAAAATACCTTGAGAGCTTTTAAAATCTCCTCAAATCATTGAAATCCTCGGAATCCCTGGGTATATTTTAAAAAATATCCTGCAACTGTATACTTAAATTTCAGCACATTCTTTACAACCGCATAAAAAAAATTTCAAGTCGGTTAACATTTTTTCAAATCGGTTAAAATGATTAAATTCCTTGGAAATCCCTTGAAATTTTTTGCCCCTTGAAAATACCTTAGAATCCTTTAAAATACCCTAAAATATTTCTGATTCTTTGAAATCCCTTCAAATTATTGAAATTAATTAAAAACTCATTTGAGTCTTTGAAAACCCCTCTAAAATGTTTAAAATCCTTTGAATCTTTTAAAATCTTTTCGAAATATTTAAAACCCTGGAAAATTCCTTGAAATTTTTAAAAATACTCTGAAATATTTCAAGTTATTTTAAATCCATTTAAATTATTGACAGAAAAAAAATCAGAAGAGAACCTCTTTAAATACCCTAAAATATTTCAAATCCTTTGAAATCCCTTAAAATCCCTTGAAAATTTGTAAAGCTCTTGAAAATTTTCAAAGCTTTTGAAAATTCCTTGAAATTTTTTAAAATACCATAATATCTTTAAAATTCTTTGAAATCCTTTGAAAATTTGTAAAGCTTTTTAAAATTTCTTGGATTTTTGAAAAACACCATAAAATATTTCAAATCCTTTGAAATCCCTTGAAACTTTTTAAAGCTTTTGAAAATTCCGTAAAATTTTTAAAAAATACCCAAAAATCTGTAAAATTCTTTAAAATCCCTTTAAATTATTGAAATAAATTGAAAATTTCTTGGAATCTTTTAAAATATCCCAAAATTTCTCAAATCTTTAATAAAATCTTGAAAACCAAAAAATATTTCCAATTCTGTGGAATCTTTTGAAATCCCTTGAAACTTTTTAAAGCTTTTAAAAATCTTTAAAATACCCAAAAATCTGTAAAATTCTTCGAAATCCCTTCAAATGACTGAAATCAATTGAAAATTTCTTGGAATCTTTTAAAATATCCTGAAATTTTTTAAATCTTGAATAATACCTTGAACACCATAAAATATTTCAAATCCTTTGAAATCCCTTAAAATCCCTTGAAAATTTGTAAAGCTCTTGAAAATTTTCAAAGCTTTTGAAAATTCCTTGAAATTTTTTAAAATACCATAATATCTTTAAAATTCTTTGAAATCCCTTTAAATTATTAAAATCAATTGAAAATTAACTGAAATCTTTTCAAATAACCAAAAATCTTTAAAATCTTTGTTAATACCTTGAAATATTTGAAAATCTTTGAAATCAGACGAAATCTCTCAATTCTTGTGAACAAATTATTTGAAATCCACTGAAATCCTTTGAAAATTTGTAAAGCTTTTTAAAATTTCTTGGATTTTTGAAAAATACCATAAAATATTTCAAATCCTTTGAAATCCCTTGAAACTTTTTAAAGCTTTTGAAAATTCCGTAAAATTTTTAAAAAATACCCAAAAATCTGTAAAATTCTTAAAAATCCCTTTAAATCATTGAAATAAATTGAAAATTTCTTGGAATCTTTTAAAATATCCCAAAATGTCTCAAATCTTTAATAAAACCTTGAACACCAAAAAATATTTCCAATTCTGTGGAATCTTTTGAAATCCCTTGAAACTTTTTAAAGCTTTTAAAAATCTTTAAAATACCCAAAAATCTGTAAAATTCTTCGAAATCCATTCAAATTACTGAAATTAATTGAAAATTTCTTGGAATCTTTTAAAACATCCTGAAATTTTTTAAATCTTGAATAATACCCTGAACACCATAAAATATTTCAAATCCTTTGAAATCCCTTGAAAATTTGTAAAGCTCTTGAAAATTTTCAAAGCTTTTGAAAATTCCTTGAAATTTTTTTAAATACCATAATATCTTTAAAATTCTTTGAAATCCTTTCAAATTATCAAAATCAATTGAAAATTAATTGAAATCTTTTCAAATAACCAAAAATCTTTAAAAAATTTGGTAATACCTTGAAATATTTGAAAATCAGACGAAATCAGACGAAATCTCTCAATTCTTGTGAACAAATTATTTGAAATCCACTGAAATCCTTTGAAAATTGGTAAAGCTTTTGAAAATTTCTTGGATTTTTGAAAAACACCATAAAATATTTCAAATTCTTTGAAATCTTTTGAAATCCCTTGCAACTTTCTAAAGCTTTTAAAAATTCCTTAAAATTTAAAAAAAAATACCCAAAAATCTGTAAAATTCATAAAAATTACTTTAAATTATTGAAAACAATTGAAAATTTCTTGGAATCTTTTAAAATATCCCAAAATTTCTAAAATCTTTAATAAAACTTTGAACACCAAAAAATAGTTCCAATTCTGTAAAATCTTTTGAAATCCCTTGAAACTTTTTAAAGCTTTTAAAATTCTTAAAAATCTGTAAAATTCTTCGGAATCCCTTCAAATTATTGAAATCAATTGAAAATTTCTTGGAATCTTGTAAAATATCGTGAAATTTTTAAAATCTTGAATAATACCTTGAACACCATAAAATATTTCAAATCCTTTGAAATCTTTTGAAATCCCCTGAAACTTTTGAAGCTTTTAAAAATTCCGTAAAAAATTTTATAATACCCTGAAATCTTTAAAATTCTTCGAAATCCCTTCAAATTATTGAAATCAATTGAAAATTTCTTGGAATCTTTGAAAATATCCTAACATTTTTTAAATCTTTAATAATACCTTAAAATATTTAAAATCTTTGAAATCCTACCAAATCCCTCAATTTTTGTGAATAAATTCTTTGAAATCAATTAAAATATCATAAAATCCCGGGAAATTACATAAAATCTGAAAATCATTGAAATCCACGGGAATCTGGTGGAATCTTTTAAAATATATTAAAACCTTACAGTTCCTACAAAACCGTTCCACACCTTCCGAAGTTCTAGAAAATTGTTTTAAAAAAACCCCAAGGAATTTTTTGAAATACCCTAAAATCAATTTTCAAATTATTATCAAATTATTGAAATTCCTTAAATTTTTCTTGGAATCTTTTAAAATACCCTAAGAGAATTCAAAATAATTTAAGAAAATTCAACCATCGGTATAGACCTGAATTAAATAGTGGTGAAACCATGAGTTAATTTATGGAAAGAAAAGTGTCTAAAGTGATTTTTTCATTCGTAAAAGTGACAATAGTAACTATATAAAAAAAATCCCTGACCAAAAAAATTCTCTTACTTTTCCCTGAACTGCGGCCACCGAGACTTAATACACTGAAACCTGGATTTAAGTACGGTTTCTGGCATTCTTTGTAGTGACCTTGAGCATAAATCCAGGGAACCAAAACGTCAACTTTCAGAACCATCTGAACCATTTCTATTGAATGTAAACGTCTTAAACCCAGGTTTCTTAAATTCAGGTTTCAGTGCACTTTCGTTCTTAAAAATTCCATCTTCTTAATACTATTATAAGTTAATAAAACTCAGCACTTTAATACAATATTAGAGGACTTTTAGACTTCTTTTCGTATTATTACTTCTATTTAATATGCAAATAATAAGCAATAATAACTTACCAGCTTTGGATCAGGACCACATTTTTCTCTTAGAGGGATAATTCATCACACTTGATGTAAGCACCACACTGTCTGAAAACATAAACAATAATTAATTAGTAAAAATAAACAAAATTAATTTTTAAGTTAAATCTGTGTGAATTAACCTTATTTTTTGAATTGCCAATATAGGTAGGTATGAGAAGTAATTATTCATAGTTTTAGAACAATTCAAACTCAATTTTGTTGTTATCGTAATTCTTATCCTATTATTCAATTTTCACGTCAGATCCTCATGACTAAAATCATAAAAAATATGTGACTAGACTAAAAAGTTTCAATAGAGAACGTTTTCCCATAAATCAAATAAAACTTCGATGCATTCTTAATATGTATGCAAAGTTACGCAATATACATATTTGAATTTGTTCAATTTCCATGGTTCGCAATAAATAACACGCTGTGAGACATATTTTGCCAACAGCGAAAATGTAAGGGTTTTATAGCTCGTATGTCGTGTTCTTCCTCACAATTCAATCAATATAAGGAGCTTGTATTCTATTAAATTTTACCTAATATTCACCTTCAAGATTTTAATAATTTACGTGAAAAAATAAATTACATGAAAATTTTGTTCAATCAACGAAATTTTGGCTGATTCAACAAAATATTTAATTGACACAGCAACATTCTTTTGCTAAATCAACCAAACACTTTATTTACCAAATGATTTGGTTAAAGCAACAGAAAAATTTGGTTGGGTCAAACAAATATTTTTTTGTGCATATAATAACCATATTCTAAGGCTGAACCAAAAAAATTTTGTTGATTCAACCACGTTTTACTGAGTCCGTGAGATTCTCAATTTATTCTTCCTAAAATTTAAGAAATTAAATTCAAAATAAATATAAATTGAAATTCCTTTTCAACGTCCAATATTAAAAAGTAACTACGAAATTCTTAGAAATTAAAAAAATCCTTTCTTCTTTAAAAAACTTAAGAATATAACGATCAAGTTTGGACAACATTCTCTTAAATCAATCAAATTTTTAAAAAATAGAGGAAAACAAAATAAGGCAACCTACAAATCCCCTTTCATATTTTTTCTCTCGTCCTTTTTTATTATTATTTTTAATCACAAGAAAGAAAAACATTTCGTGCGATTTTTTTTTTCTTTTTTTAAATTAAAATTTTTACAAAAAATTTCGCAAAAATTGTGCAATTTTACCCAAAAAATGTAAAATTCCACTCGGGATTTTACGTATTATATTTCTGTAATTTTACACTAAAAATGACTAATATTTTATGTACAATCGTTAGTTGAATTTCAAGATTATTGGTTAAAAGAAAAAAATATTAATTTGTTTACATCTAGGAATGTCGTAGTTATTCTTTCTACTCATAATTTAAAATCCGTATATTTCGTTTTTTTTTAACAAATCAGATTACTTTTCTACCTAAAAAGAATTTCCCACAAAATACATGAATTTTTAAACCAAATAGTTGAACTTTTCACTAAAAAAATACATTTTCAACTTGGAACAGAATACTTTAATTTTCTGTTTAAAAAATTAATTTTCAACAAAAAAAATGAATTTTCAACAAAACCATATTAATTTTCAACCAAAAAGTTGTATTTTCAGCCAAAAAAGATGAAATTTCTGGGATAACAGATACATTTTTCAACCAAAAAGACGAATTTTCAACAAAGAATGATTTTACAGTCAATAAGAAAAATATATTTCATCCAAAACCTTGAATTTTCATGCTGAAAAGACGAATTTTTTACAAACAGTTGAATTTTCAAATAAAAAATACGAGTTTTCAACAAAGAAGTACATTTTCAACCAAATACTTAAATTACTAAAAAGAATTACTTTTGAACAAAATAATGACTCTTCACCAAAAAAATTAATTGTGACTAAATAGTTGAATTTTCAACAACAAAATATAAATTTTCACCAAAAAGTAGAACAGTTGAATTTGTAACCAAAGAAATTAATTCTAAACAAAAAATATGAATTTTCAACTACTGAGATTACTTTCCACCAAAAAAGACGAATGGTTAAATTTTCTGTTGAAAAAAATTAATTTTTAACAAACAAAAATATTTTAACAGAATATAAAATTTTTTAATTAAACTGATAAATTTTCGAACCCAAAAGACTAAACCTCTACTAAAAAAGATGAATTTTTAAACAAATACTTGAATTTTTATCTAAAAAAGATAAATTTTCAATAAAAAACAAATTTTGAACAAAATAGTTAAATTTTCAACCAAAGAAATAAATTTTCTGCCAAAAAAGATCAATTTTTAACAACATTTTTACATTTTTAACAGAAGAAATTAATTTTTAACTAAAATCTTGAACCAAAAAATGAATTTTTAACCAAACAGTTGAAGTTTCGACCAAAAACATGAATTTTCAACCAACATAGTCCAATCATTAACCAATAAAAAGAATAGTTGAATAGTTACATTTGCAGTTAAAAAAAATTAATTTTCAACCAAAATAATAAATAAATTTTTAACAAAGTAGTTCAATCTTCAACCAATAAAATGAATTTTTAACCAAAATAGATGAATTCCGGGCCAAAAATATAATAATAGAATTTCCAATTAAGAAGAATTAATTTTGAACGAAAAATAGTTGGATTATCTCATTGGGTTCTATAAAATCAGTTCGCATTTCAGCGAAAAAACGAGATAAAGGGGTAGTTTCTTGAACACAGGGGCAAAAAAAGCAAACTTCTTTTTTAAAAAAGGGGCAAACAGGAGAATAGGGTCAAGAGCTTCAACTCTGTATTTCGATGCTTTTTACTTGTAAAATAAAATCACTAATTTTCACTTTTGTCAAGCATTTCAAAAAATTGTTATTTATGTTTACAGGCTGTTTTAACCAAGGGAAAAATTCCCGATTATTTCTCGTTCATCAAACACTTTTCCCAATCATTAAAGAAACAGTTTATGATTTAATATTTAATAGGATCCTTCCCAAATCAGGCACCACGACGACCTGCACCACGAAAACCCATTCATCGCAGCTTATTCAGCAATTTCTGGTGAATCACCAGAAATTGCGCGCCAGAATGCGACGAAGTACCTGTTAGCTATTCCAAAAAGTGAGTTTAATGAGTGCTTCCGAAAGTGGGAGGATCGCTGGAAGAATGCTGAGACTACCAAAGGGGAGTAATTTAAAGGGGATAGCATCGTTATTGGCCAGAATGAACTCTTACTTCTGGTACACAACAAGGTCGGATATTTTCCGAACATACCTCGTACACTAGTGTATAGGACAGTACACTAGTGTATAGGACATGCCAGTGGAATTCCTAAAGCTCGTGTTGATGTCTATATATCTGTCTGCCTTCAACTTCCTTCTAATAGAAACGCTTGGTACAAAACACGAGTTGCACGTACGTTGTAAATGACGGTCACGAGTGCATTGAAAGGGGTTGGTTCAGGACCACGTAAACTCGCCACAATATTACCAACGTCGCCACCATTCTCTCCTACTTTGAAACCTTAGGATTTGTTAAACCCCTCGAGCAATTTTTGAAATAAACTCTTGAACAAGTAGTTAACGTCGTCAGTACTCACGGATATTTAGTCCTTCTATAAGCACTTTATAGACAGAATAAATCTAATTAAATCATTTAAAATAATAAAAAGAATTGTAAAAAGTTTTTGGTGGAATGGATTTGGCTTCAGGGTCCAAAGGAATTAAACTCAGTTAGTTAATAATTGAACCAAATGATTCGGCACAAAATGATGGCCTGCGTCAGTGAATTTATTTATTTTGTAAAATTAAATTTATTCAGAAAAAAGATCTCCTTTCACTCCGCTGGGATTCGAACACCAGATCAACTGATTTCCGGTCAGGTGCTCTAACCATTGAGCTACTAGAGAGATCGGAGGAAGAATCTCTTTTTCTGAAATACGCTTTATTATGCAAGATGTTATATACAAATCAATTTTTACTAGGAATCTGTATCATCATCGGAGATGGTAACAATCGATCCAAAGAGAAATCCTTTCACACACACTGTGAAAATGGAACTCTACAATATCGATCAAAGTTATATCCTCTAATACAGAAAATATTTAACGTCCTCAAACTAGATGGAGTTATAAATTAGAATTTTTTTATTTTTTTTATTTTCGAGATTCTCGACTCGAGATCTCGAAATTTTTTATTCGAGATTCTCGTTCTCCATGAAGTTTTGAGTTCACCTAAACATGTTTCAAGAAAATCTCGAATTTTCTCGAAATCGTCTCGAATGCACCACTAGGATTTTTAAAAGAATCAGTATAAATTAATAAGAATTCCGGTCGAATTCCAAATGAATTGCAAAACATATTTGAAAATCTCTTGAAATCTTTGATACCCTACGAATTCCCTCACTTCTTGTGAATAAATTCTTTGAAATTCATTAAAATATCATAAAACACCGTGAAGTTTTATGAAATTTGATATTTCATTTTTTTTAAACAAAAATAAATAAAAAAATACTATTAAAAAAAATAGTTACATTTTCAAATAAAGTGATGAATTTTCAAATAAAATTGTAAATATTTAACTGAAATAGTTAAATTTTAAATCAGAAAGATGAATTTTTAACTGAAACAATAAATCTTTAACTAGAATAATTAGATTTTTTACCCAAAAGATTAATTTTTAACCAGGAACATTAATTTCTAGCAAAAAAGAGGAATTTTCAACTAAAAAAGATAATTTTTTAACAAAAAATTGAATAATTAAATTTTTAGTAAAAAAATGAATGTTCAATCAAAGAGATGAATTTTTAACTGAAATTATAGAATATTCAACTGGAATAATAGTTACATTTTCAGTTGGAAAAAAGAAATTTTCAACCAAAAAATATCCAAAGAAAAAACCAATTTTCAATCAAACAGTTCATTTTTCAACCAAAGAAATGAATTTTTAAATAAAAAGATGAATGTTCAACGATAACAAACAATAATTTTGAATTTCCATGATCATTTTTTTTTGAAAATTTATGATCAAAAAGTCTTTTCTATTCATGCGTCAACTTTGAATTATGTTGATGAAAAAAGTTTTTCTGTTTGAAACAGATGATTCAAATATTATAAATAATAACTTCCTTAATCTTCAATAAAGTGTATTAATATTATAGATCAATCGATTTTCCTCGAATCAAGGAATCTTTTCCGTTCTTGCATCAACTTTGAATTATGTTGAAGAAAAAAGTTTTACTGTAATAAACCGTGTTTTCAAATATTATGCATTCCCATAGCTTCCTTACTCTTTAATAAAATGTATCAATGTTGTAGGTCAATCGATTCTTCTTGAATCAACACAACTTTTATATTCTCGCATCAA
>CAKNYM010052616.1:579978-591916 GCA_932195095.1 Andricus curvator | reverse complement strand
GGCTTCCAGCGCGGCAATCTGAGATTTCTGAGTGACTAGCCCCCCGATTGTTTCTCCATCATCTTCTCATCATCCATCTTTTTATTTTGGAGCTCCTTGTACTACGGGTGGCTCTTTATCCGAAGGGGGCGAATAGTAACTTCCTTCGACACCTGATCCTGTAATGAGAAAACAAACAAATGAAATTAATTTCAGTCCTTCAAAATTGCGCAGTGTCTATTCATCGAAATTTTCCGACAAATAGCTCTGGCGGGACGGACAGGTCCCACTTCCCTCTTCCAGCTTCGCGAATAAATTGTGTAAGATTTTCGCTATTCGTACAGAAATTCTGGACTATTAGCAATGACCTAAAATAATTATATATATATATATATATATATAATATTAGAGTACGTATATTTTTATACTTCTTACCCATAAAACTCAGGAAAACAATGAGAAAGGCCAAGGGGCCAGCAACAGTAAAGATCTTCATTTTATTTTAAAATTTTATTTTAAAATCATCAGATTCACGACTTTGGCAGAGATTGAAAATGTTTCGAGTACAACTTCATGAAATTTTTATATTTTTGACTTTTTTTAATAACACAAATTGTTTACTAATAATCTTAGTAATGCCGGGAGATATTAAGAAGCACTTTTTAAAACGCCTATCTTTTTTTGAGGTAAATAGTTTTATTGTATACTATAAATTTCTTCGGAAAGATAGACAGAATTGCGATGCAGCAATAAAAAAAAGATCAAGCTCACGACTTTGGTAAAGATGGAGAATATGTTTAAAGCAAGCTCATAATTTTTTTTATTTCTAAAATTTTTAAATAATAAAATTTGTTTGCTAAAACTTTTTCAATAACGCCAAAAGATATTAAGAAACACTTTTTAGGAAGTATCTATTTTTTAGAGGTATATAGTTTTATTGTTTACTAAAGTTTCTCGAAAAAATGCACAGAACTCGGATGCAGAGGTTTAAAAGATTATTAAAACTATAAATTATTATTAAAAAAGAGGTAGAAAAACCCGTGATGAAACACACGGCCCGATCGGTGCCGAACGTGGCAGCCCGATCTGGCTGCCAGGTCGGTCCCGGACCGGATCCCGATTAATTTCCTTTTGATAATATTTATAAAATTTGGATATTTTTTCTAAAATAATTAATAAAAAACAATGAACTACTAGATTCCTCAGAACCCGATGATGATACACTGGCATCTTCAGAACCTGGTGTTGATCCACTGGATTGTTGGGAATCTGAAGATGTAAAAATTTATATTTCATGAAACAAATTTTTTGGGAAATATTTGTTTTATACCAATTCAAACGTGCTTATTTGATTATTTTGAATTACATGCTATTATCTTACGATGAAAATGCAATTCTCTCACCTAAATCTGTATTGGGGGTTTCAAATTCGTTGTTAAAACATGAATCGTCACGATCGATTTCATTTCCTACAGCTTGCTGCATTCTCTCATCTCAATCTGCGTTAGGGGTTTGAAATTCGTTTCCAATATCTGGATCGTCAAGATCGATTTAATTTCCCACAGCTTCCGGTTCATCGAAATTAATATTTTCTTCCTCTTCATCTTCATCATCAGTTTCAGAACCTAAAATATAATTAAATACACGTTTGTCAGTCTTCTTAGAATATAACCTTATATTTACAAATTGAGACCGTAATTATTTATAGGTACCCGGTAAGAAGAGAAGAATAGAGAAAAATTAATATTTTCAGATATAAACGAAAGAGTGAGCATTATTTAATTTTTTTGAATGTGCTAATTTTCCATCGGGAGAAGTGCCCAACGAAAGAATAGGTTTATCTACGAAACCAATTCTTTTCTATTTCCTTAACGATTGCCACTTTTGTTGTGTTCCATGCAGGCGAACATATTTTCCATTTTTTTAATTCCTCTTAATGCGAGCAGTAGACACACCTCTCATGGTTATTTTCAGTTCCATACTTACATGCTGTATTTTCGATTAATTTAATTCTTTCTAATCCGTTCACAAAATGTGTGCGCATACATGGTTTCTATTTCTCCGTATACAACATAAGTTTGGAAATTTCAATTTTTTTGTCATGGTTATTTTTAATTTCATTCTGACATGCTTCATTTTCTATTATTTTAATTCCTTCTAATCTGTCCGCAAAATATCTGCACTTGCATATTTTCTATTTGTTTTTGTGGAATATAAGTTTGGAAATTTCAATTTTTTTGTCTACCATAACGATGGAGTGATTGTAATTATAATATTTTATATTGTCTTAACCCTAAAAACGATTTCAGATGTTTAGCAGTCAAGTTGAAAAAATTTTAACCTAAACCAAAAATTCAAAGTCAAACAAAAAAAATGGTAAGCAGAAAATTAAAAAAATTTGGATTTCGACTATGCTGGAACAATATTACTACAAGGTTATATAGATCGTTTTTTTGACTCAGTATACTTTTTTTGTGTGGCTGTGCAATCCATGCAAATTTGCACAGCAGTAGTGCGTGTTCCAAGACAGATTTCATATGAAATCAGTCAAAATATGTTTCTGTTCGATAGGTTATAAAAAAATGTTCACATAATTTACCCAAATACAATACTTATTTATTTTAAAAATGCATTTATTTCAATTCACAGTTTCACCTTAAAAGTTACATTATTCTATTCCTTTCTATTCTTTCTTTGACATTTCTCCACTTTTTAATTCCTTCCAATACGCTTTCATTAAATTTTTCTGAGTGGATTAAAAAGACTAGCTTTTGCGTTTTCAAAGTGACATTATTCTCTTTCTTTCTATTCTTCCTTTGCATTCCTCCATTTTTTAATTCCCCCCAATACACTTCCATTAAATTTTTATGAGTCAATTGAAAGGAATAGGTTTTGCTTTTTTTTTTCTACTCGTTGGTGGAACTTTCGATGAAGGAAAAATCACGTATTAATGGGAATTCAGATTCTGAATTTTTTTGAATTCTTCTCTTCTTACCGGGTATTAAATTATGAGCTGAATAATTTCCTATTAATTAAAAAAAACTAATAATTTCAATTGAGGATAGCCGCGAATATATAAATCTTGATAAACAAATTTAATATTAATTTTAATATTGAGGTTAGGTTTCACTGATTTACTTACTTGCATTTCCGTCTCGTAAATATGGTATCCTGGTTATCGCACGGTGTTTCTGAACCCGCGGAGTGCTTTTACGCGTTGGCATTGTTTATTGAATCCTTTTTCACGTATCACACTTGAAATTTAGTTAAAAATTGAATAGCTGTCAAAACTGCACACACGTCATTCGCTACTTCACAGAACACATACTAGGTGTCGTTGTAGGCGGTAACCCGGCCACCGGGTCTGACACGACGCTGAAACCACGAAATATACCCTATCCGGGACAGACCGGGCCAACCCGATCAGGGCCTGATCGGTAAAATGGATCCAGTATGGCGATTTCTGCATGGGCCCATGCAGAAATTTTGCCGTGGTCCCGATCGGGTTCGGATCTGGCCAAATCCGGCGCGGGTCCGGAAACCGAGGCCTGACCCGTGATGAAACACACGGCCCGATCGGTGCCGAACGTGGCAGCCCGATCTGGCTGCCAGGTCGGTCCCGGACCGGATCCCGATTAATTTCCTGTTGATAATATTTATAAAATTTGGCTATTTTTTCTAAAATAATTAATAAAAAACAAAGTTAGTGCATTAAAAAAATTTAATCATTATATTATATAGGAATTAATTAATTAATATAAAATTATTAGAAATAGAGGGAACATAATTAGTTAGTTTTCATGGCCGCGTCCTGCCTTCCGAACCTGGTGTTGATCCACTGGATTGTTGGGAATCTGAAGATGTAAAAATTTATATTTCATGAAACAAATTTTTTGGGAAATATTTGTTTTATACCAATTCAAACGTGCTTATTTGATTATTTTGAATTACATGCTATTATCTTACGATGAAAATTAATGCATTCTCTCACCTAAATCTGTATTGGGGGTTTCAAATTCGTTGTTAAAACATGAATCGTCACGATCGATTTAATTTCCTACAGCTTGCTGCATTCTCTCATCTCAATCTGCGTTAGGGGTTTGAAATTCGTTTCCAATATCTGGATCGTCACGATCGATATCATTTCCCACAGCTTCCGGTTCATCGAAATTAATATTTTCTTCCTCTTCATCTTCATCATCAGCTTCAGAACCTAAAATATAATTAAATACACGTTTGTCAGTCTGCTTAGAATATAACCTTATATTTACAAATTGAGACCGTAATTATTTATAGGTATTAAATTATGAGCTGAATGATTTCCTATTAATTAAAAAAAAACTAATAATGTCAATTGAGGATAGCCGTCAATATATAAATCTTGATAAACAAATTTAATATTAATTTTAATATTGAGGTTAGGTTTCACTGATTTACTTACTTGCATTTCCGTCTCGTAAATATGGTATCCTGGTTATCGCACGGTGTTTCTGAACCCGCGGAGTGCTTTTACGCGTTGGCATTGTTTATTGAATCCTTTTTCACGTATCACACTTGAAATTTAGTTCAAAATTGAATAGCTGTCAAAACTGCACACACGTCATTCGCCACTTTAAGAACACATACTAGGTGTCGTTGTTGACGGTAACCCGGCCACCGGGTCTGACACGACGCTGAAACCACGAAATATACCCTATCCGGGACAGACCGGGCCAACCCGATCAGGGCCTGATCGGTAAAATGGATCCAGTATGGCGATTTCTGCATGGGATTGTCAAAAACCACGAATTTTCAACTTTTTGTAAGTCTCAACCTTGAAAATGACCTTCGCGGATATTTTCATGGGCATATTCTTAAAAATCCATTCGTGAAGCGGGCGGCAAGCGCTCTCACTTAAGGATTTCGTAGGAGCGAGTACGGTTAACATTTTCCTTTTTTTGTTGAAATTTTCAATTTCGTATGTTGGTTTTGAGTTAAATTTGTTTATAATTTCCATAATTTTAAACAAAAATGGTTTCAATTTTTAGGAAAAAAGGGTTGAATTTATCAACAACAACAAAAGACGAATTTTCGACAAAGTTTTGGATTTTTAACCAAGTAATTGAATTTTCAATCCGAAAGTATGAATATTAAAAAGAAACCTTTTGCAACCAAGTATGTAATGAAATATTTTACAGAAAAGGTGAATTTTCAACCAAAAACGTACATTTTCTACTAAAAAGGAAAATTTTAAACAAAAAACATAAATCCATTTTCAACAAAAAAAGAGAATAGTTAAATTTTTTGTGAAAAAAAGGTAATTGACAACCAAAAAGAACGAGTTTTGATCAAAATAGGTCAATTGTTTTCAACTGAAAAAGTAATTTTTAAAATGTTACAGTTGCATACAATAAAAAAAGACAAATTTTTAACAGAATAGTTGAATCCTTAAGATTGAGGACTTTTTGCTGATAAAAAGTCGTTACAACAAAATTTGATTGTAGAAAATTTAAATAAATTATAAAAGTCTTTCAAGGTTTGAGGAAATCATTTAATTGTCAACAAAAGGCGAAAAATCAGATGTGTACGGGAATGTTAAAAAAGCTTGCGGGAATTGTGTGGGAAATGTACGGGAATTTTATCGTGGGTCTCCATTGGACGACACCCTACAAAATTTAAATCATTTTTGTATATTTTCAAAACTTCTAAAACTACTAAGTATCTGTTGAAATAATTCAGTTTTTCTACCAAATTTTAAAATCCTCTACAATTAGAAAAATTTTCCAGATTCTTTTTTGGCGTGTGTATTTTGAAAGTTTTAAAACTTAAAATTAATACTTTAAAGTAAAACCTGAATCTTTTAAAATTTTCCCACAATTCTTATTCTTGGTATCATTAATTTGTTTGTTACCTGCAGTAGTGTACGTGTTACAGGCAAAGTATATAATCCCTAGGCCTCATATATAATACCTGACCATTTCAGACAAAGTATGTAATCGAATACTTATTATATACATTGTCTAGGCATTCCATGTAATGCCCGGCACGAGATAGGTAAAGTATATAATCTTGATTTTGAATATAATGATGCATTTAAAGAAGGACATGATAATTTAAAGAGCACTTATAGAATTCAAAACAGATTTACTCGCTATTTATTACAAAAAGGCACACTGAAATAACATTTTGATTGACACTGAACTTTCTTATTTTCGCATACAAAATTAATGGTTTGACACTTTGTTTTGCAGGAACATTAAAGAAAATCTTGTCCCGTTGAATAACCTTGAATATTATCATCAATTTTTAATTTACAATTTTCATCAGATTTTGACGTTTTTTTTTAATAAAAGCTTATTGAATTTTAAAGAGATTTGTGACAGGCGATTTCAATAAAATTATTTTAACCATTTTTCATTTAACAACAAAGTTTTTTTTTCAGAAGTGCGATTTTTTCAAGATTTTCAGATTTATAAAAAGAGGTCCAAATTTATGCCTGTACGTCTCGACGGCTTTATATGACAGCTTCGAATTTAATTACATACCAATTTGAAACTAATTTAGATTAAATTGAAGATTCAAATTTAACTAAATTGTCATTGGAATAATATATATTCATTACCTGGGCAACGGCCATACCACGCTGGAAACACCAGTTCCCGTTAGATCACTGAAGTTAAGCAGTGTTGGGCGCCAACAGCAGGGTTGCTGTTGACGGTCGTGGGTGTGGTGAGCCCACACTTGTAGTTATTTACTAGAAGAAACTATCCACCTAGAAACACTACCCGAATCGGGTACTGTCACGCTTGCCCCTAGAGGCTCGCCGAAAGGGAAATAGCTTAATGGTATACCTGAGTTAGGTCTGACATTATGCTAACAATGCCTGGACAGTTTGTGAAATAAGCAATTCCATGTCAAATCATGAAGTTTAACACGGATTTCCCATAAGAAAAAAGACATTTTTATTAATTTTATTCAGAATCGTTAATATTAGATAAATCGAGTTGGAATTCAAGATTTTCCTCCACAATCAGCCATAAAATACGAATAAAAACTTATTTTTTGTAACGCACGCACGAAATGTTCGCTTTTCGAGGCATGTATTGCGTGCGGGAAGTGACCAATTCGAAAGCCGTGATAAAAAGCAGTTATAAAAAAACTTTTTCTAGCTGCTGCGCTTGCGCACTTTGAGCAAGATTACTTTTTATAGCTGCTGCGCTTGCGCATTTCGATTCAGATTTATTTTGCAGGACTGCCGGAATAATAACCTCACTTCATTATGATTTGACGCTTGAGAGACTGATTGTGAGTAGTGAATAGTGATTGGATAAACTCCAAGTGATAAGTTACCATAAATGACTGATAAATGACCATCAATTACCGATAAATAACCGAAAATTTTTGAAATTTTTGGATACCTGAAATTTACGGTAATTTATCAATTTTCTATAGATTTCCGGAAATTCGGGAAATTTAGCAATTTTCCATAAATTTCCGGAAATTTTATAATTTTTTCCAAAAAGCTTTGGCTACCTGAAGTTTCCGGTAATTCAGCAATTTTCCATAAATTACCGGAAATTTAGCAATTCTTCATAAATTTATGGAAATTTTTGGAATATTTCCAAAAAGCTTTGGATACCTGAAATTTCAGATGATTTAGCAACTTTTCATAAAATTCGGGAAATTTTTGAAATTTATCAATTTTCCATTTACCGGAAATTTTGGAAATTTTCTGATTTTTCCCAAATTTTTGCAAAAATTCCAAAGAATTTCTGGAAATTTTCGGTAATATACAAATCAACTGAAAATTTCCTGAAATTTCCGGTATTTTTTGGTAATTTTACCATAAATCTCCAAAAATTACCATAAATTTCCAAAAAATGTATTCTTATTGTTTCTCAAATCAAAAATTTCCTGCATTTGTTACAAAAAATATCGTGTGCAACAGGTGCTGAAAGTAGACAGTTGCAACTCTTGTGAAGTTTACAGTACTTGCCATCGGCTCATCTTCGGGTCGTTTCCTGCTTGTCTTCGGCTCGCCTTGAACTTCACCTCGTGTGGAACTGCCTACTTTCCGCACTTGTAGCACAATATACTATTTCAAATATCACCCCCATAAGACTGTTTTGAAGGGTCCCAAAAAAACCTTATAAGTAAAAAATTGGATTTTACGAGCTTTTGGTTCTAATTATGATTTTTTGCGATTTTTTAATACGAACGGTTAATAATACTACTTTCTATTGATGATTAGATGTTTATATAAATTATTTAAACAAGTTATTTTGTTTTTAGCAATTTTCTCTTAGTATAGAGTTAGAAAGTCGCGGTTTTTAAGAAATATTTCAACTTATAATCAAATTTTCAGTTACAGCAAACCAATAATTTATTAAATTTAACATAAATTATTTTCCAGACTAATAACAGGATTGAGGTTCTCGATTTGACGATCCGAGAATAGAGTCTATGCTCGGATGCACTGAGGAGCAAGGTAGTGGGCTGGACTCTGGAGAGTCTCTGATGAGGAGTCTCTCTCGGACCACAAATATATCTTGTTAAGGCTAGGAAAGGAGCAGAATGGTGGAATACCCACCTGGAGAGACTCCGGAAATAGACAAGAACGTTGTGCAACAGGGCAAATAGATCTAAATTGCCTTCAAACTGGGGCGTCAAATTGCATCCATTATTTCCTGACATTAATTGAAAAGTGGATAAAATGTTGAATACTTCCGAAAAAACCACACCCTTCTAGCATTATTGAAATCAAATATTAATAAAAATAATACTAAATTGTTTAAACAGTTATTTTGCTAACTTAAATTAATTATCACCTCAGTCTAATTGACAATTTAAAAATTCGGAAAACCCGCGACTTCCAAACTCTATTCTAAGTGAAAATTCCTAAAAACAATAATAAATTGTTTAAATAATTTGTATAAACATACAATTATCAATAGAAAGTAGTATTTTGTGTATTACGAACCGTTTTGTAATTTTGAAAAACGCAAAAAAAATTATAAATAGCGCCAAAAACTCGCAAAATCCAATGTTTCACTTATGGGATTTTTTGGGACCCTATAAAATAGACTTCTGGGGGTTTTATTTAAAAAATAGGTTTTGATTCGTATTCGAACAAATGAAAATTAGAATAAAATTTGCAACGCTTTTGTAATTATTTCTTGAAAACTATAAGGGAAATCCCATTTTTATACTTACAGGGCTTTTAGAGCACATTAGAAACTATATTAAAAGAAATTTAAAGAAAATCAAAACTCATCAAAAATCATTTATGGTTAGAGGGGCACGTCTATGGAATAGAATACCACTAATTATAAGGGAATCGCCCTCTTATTATCATTTTAAAATTTAATTTTTAAAATATTTATTCAATGATTCAAATAATTCACTTGAAATTACCCATTGGTGATAAATTTAGTATTATGTTGACCTTTCAGTACTAACGTAGTTTCTGTTTTATTAAACACACATCGTATAATTATAACGCTAATATGCACTTCAACCTATAACATTTTGATTCTAACGGCCTATGTTTAATATTAATTGATAGTATTAATTTACTGTTAAATACACATATTCAGTTACTGTGCCACGATCCTAATAGTTTTAAGAATATTACCATTATTTTGTTCCTTAGAGGGCTATTTAGCCCTAGATACTTTTTCAATAAATTGAAAATTACAAATTACAAAACTGGATTATTGTCAAAAATTGAGTTTAAACATTTGTTTTAAAAAAATCTAAAAATGTGTTAAAATTCTTTCGATAAAATATTTTTTTTGAACTACGTCTTATTATAAATAATGTTTGACGAATACATCTTAATATCTTTAACATCACCAAAGTAATGAAAGTTTAAGAAAAAAGACAAATTTCTAAAATGGAGAATATTTATTACATATTTTGCCTGGACTCTGTTGTGCATTATACATAATGACTAGGGATTATATAATTATAGTGTGGTAGCAAAATGTTAATAAGAAAATAATTATTTCCCATTATTCAAAAATCATGTAATACTAAAATTTTCTGTTTTATAAATAATGTTTAGAAACATTAGGAAATAAATTTTATCTTGAACTAAAAGGACTTATTTGAAAATTTAGATTTACAAAATTGATGGTGCAGAAAATCATTAATCTTCATTAATAGATACACAGACTAAAAAAGCCACGAAAAGTCATATTCACGCAGTGTATCAACCAATCAGATTTTCGACAAAAATGTATGCGAGATCTCGTGACTACAAGTTTTTAAGAAGAGGATCAACATTTCAATTTATTTATCTTTATATCACGAATAATAAAAAATATCACATTTTTCAAAAAATTAAATGTGATTCCCGGCTCGAATTTGTATTCCTGGTTAATTCCCGGTCTTATTCTAATTCTCGGCTATTTGTCGGTTTAGCCGGTTAGTAGACACCTTGGCACACAAGTATACATTCATTTGCAGATGATGGTCAAGGATTAAGCTAGAATAGAAATAAGGGTATTGAAGAATATAGACGTAGAATTATTTTCTTAATTTAGATTTGCGGAACTTTAGTAAGAATTAGTGACGCATGGTTCAAAACTTAAATTAATACAAATCTGCTCGAAATAATTGAAAATTACAAAATTTCCAATAGTTATTCACTGCTTTCTGACCGAGAAAAGGGCATTAACAGGGGATTTCATTTATTATTAAAAACTTTTTGTCTCATATGAGTATATCATGAATTGCCCGAAAGTGCCCTCTGCGTAACAGTGAAGCCTTTTTTAACTATATCTTTCAAAAATCTGTTTAACACCTCAGCACTTTCTATTTACAAACGTTCAAAAACAAAAGTCAACAAGATGAATGTTTGTAAAATAGACTAACAATAGAATTGACAAATGCGCATGTCATGAGACTTTTATTTGCTGTATTTTTATTAATAGGCAGATTTTGATTCCTTCTTCTGGTCCATTTTTGTCTACACGGAGAAAAATGGATGTTTAAATGTAGATGTTTAAAGGGCAAGATTGTTCCGCCTAACATGCAGATATTCATGCCAAACATCTACTATCTTTTTGAGATGTTAGGCGTAAAAATATTTTTATGTTAAACTGTAACATATTCAGATGTTAAAATCATCTGAACGCATGCGCATTGCGCATTCGAATTTCACGACTATATTTGACGGCTATATAATTTCGATATTACAATTATGGAATATTACAATTTTTGAACATTTTCAAGGAATCAAAATTAGCTATCCTTAATTAAAATTGTATAACGACTTTTGTCTGTCTACACGACGGAACAATGTTCTTAAGTTTGAGGTTATATTGACTCGAACACCTTTGAACATTTGACACGTGATTTGACAAAATGTTTGCGAATGTATAATAAAATATGAGTTTAAGTAACCTCAAATAGATAGAATTTTAAATGCACATTACATATTATTCGTTCTCAGCTTACTTACCCCGTTTTTATTTTTTATTTTGAATTAAAAATATTAAACATAACCTCAGCTAGACTGAATGTATTATCTGATCGGCATTTCATACCCTGTATCTGTTTTTCGTTCATGTACGAAAATTCAAGTTTAGTTTTAAATTCACAAATAATTTATCAATTAATTCCTTAAATGCTCAAAAATAAGTAAATTCCTCAAATATTTACAGCCGTTAGTTGACATAACCATAGGGTGACCAGACGTCCTCATTTAGGAGGACATGTCCTACTTTTCGCTTGCTTGTCCTCCTGTCCTCCTAAACTTTGGAAAACCCATAAAATGTCCTCCTTTTTGGTCAAAAGACAAAATTTACATTTTTCTCATAAAATGTTCTGGAAAATATGCTAATTTCAATAAGTAATTGAATGTATTAATTATATTTCATTGCATGTGTCAGCAAATAAACATTTAAAAAATTGATAATCCAAAAAAAAAATTAATTTTGGTCTTATTTTGGGGGGGGGGGGTGGCGAGGTTATG
>CAKNYM010052616.1:565559-579878 GCA_932195095.1 Andricus curvator | reverse complement strand
TTTGGGGGGGGGGGGTGGCGAGGTTATGTCCTCCTTTTTCCACTTGGGCATCTGGTCACCCTACATAACCATACATGTAATATTTCGGATATTTCAGGTTGAACATTTTGGATGTTTCAGAGTAACATCTCACTTTTTAATATCTACAGATCCTAACTTTGAACATCTAGATTGCTGTCCTATAGTTAAATATAAAATATGTTAACCCTGAAGATCTAGATGTTACGTTCAAACATCCATTTTTCTCCGTGTAGTGTATTTTTTTTATTGCAGAACCCTGAGTTTGAAAAAATATATTTCTAATTAAGCTAGAAAGAAATAATTTGAAAAAGAACAAAAATGACTATATGAAAAACCTCCTACTTTTCTGTCTGTGTTTTCTTAAGGCTTTAACATTGTTCTTCTAATGTTAGCTAACAAAAGATTATAGGTAGTATAAAAATACAGAAATTTAACAAAAATCTAATTCACCAAAATAACAAAATTATGAAAATATGGATTTTTTCAATATGGAGTTTGCTAAAAAGTAAACACCAGCCATATAACAATCAGCTACTTTTTTGACATTATATTTTCGACCTTCAAAATTTTGTTTCTACATCCTACATTCTACATTAAAATCTAATGTTTACTACTTTTTTTCTGGAAAAAAGCATTTTTAAAATAATCCAATTTCAAGAAGACAACTTTTGGAAGTATATGATTTTTTTTACTTTCAAATGCAGAATTAATTTATCTTTCGTTTTTACTCTCTCGATTGAACCTTTAGCCATTTATTCGCTGTCAAAGTCCTTCAAATCACCAAAATTAACAGATAAATCGTTTAGAAAATACTGGAAATCGGTATCATCGAAAAGAAACTCTTTGAAGGCGTTTTGTTTTCTAATGAATTAAACTTCTGTTCATGATTCTTGAAAAATAAATCAAAACTTTATGAAAAATGAAAAAAGTCAGAATACTCTATTTTAGGTACTTGAAGGGGATTTTTAAAATTTAAGGGGGAGAAAACGAGACTATGTAAAAAAGGAGACAGGCCGTGATTCGTTCTACAGAATCAATGAAGAGCAATTGCAATTTTTATGAATTTTGAATAATTGATATGTTGAATATTTGAACAATCTGCCAATGATCACATATATATTAATTGAGACTAATAAATTTTTATATATCGCGTTTACAGAATGGTTATCTTGGTTTGCAACGAAATTTAGAAAAACATTCCTTACAGAGGAAAAGGGATATAACTAATTTTTCTAATAAGATCCCTTTTCCACGATTGATTTTCTATATTCCTTTTTGGGAAATTAAGCCTAGTTTCCCATAGTCTTTATTACTGAATGATGTCCCTCAATTTCTTTCTGACTTAAGACTCATATATTGATATATATATATATATATATATATATATTCGGTATTCGATTTTGATTCGGTATTCGGTTTTGATTCCTTGGGAATCAAACCGAAGGGCCTATGACAAAGCCACCGAACGCGTCCTCGGGTTGCGCATAGAGGGTCCCTGTACCAAGGGTTTCTGCTGAATATGGTTACAATAATTAATAAGCAGTCGGGGACAATTGTCCAGGGATGGTCCCGAAGGAATAACTCCTAAGCGAAGGCGTAACAACCGTGCCGAAAGCTGAATGGCACCTGGGTTAGGTGTCTCAAACGGTGACTCTGGGATACCGGGCGACCTCTCAGAGTATCAGCCTTATCCTTTCACGCGGGGCTCTACAAGGATGGACTAACCCTTTCCCTAGATGCTCGTGGGAACAACAATGAAACTACCAAAACACCAAAATGTTGTAGATGCGGTTCAAGACAATCGAACGCGCAGAGCACCCGACAATGGGTCGGCAAACAATGCCGATCAGCCTAGAGTTCGGGGTGCTGAAAATAATTTAGATGGAAACACGACGACGAACCGGCGAAATGCCCACACTGAGTGGACGGATCGACTCAGGGATGACGTGCTAGACTGC
This sequence comes from Andricus curvator, assembly GCA_932195095.1. Taxonomy (NCBI): domain Eukaryota; kingdom Metazoa; phylum Arthropoda; class Insecta; order Hymenoptera; family Cynipidae; genus Andricus; species Andricus curvator. The sequence goes on along the minus strand of CAKNYM010052616.1, from coordinate 577,899 downwards.
TACGATGCCAGCATTACCCCTGGCACACTCTGTGGTGCCAGAAACACCCAGAGCTTCAGCACGTTTCGCATCAGTCTTTGCGAAATCAAGCCGACTACCTCCAGAAAAATGGATATGTACGCGGAGCGCTTCCCCAACCGCTGCTTTATCAAGCTACAGACGAAGATGAGGAAGCGACATTGAGACCAACCGCAGAAAGCAGGCACCTTCTGAGAGATGATCGCAATTTCATTACTAGAAGGAACATTATCATGCAAGTTCCTCCTAAGCCCCAAGATCTGGCTGAAATCGATGCCTTTCTTCGTGGAGATATCTCGCAAGAGTCCGACCTCTGGACCATCAATTGCTCAGTGTATGGTGCTGCGAGAACTTTGACTGATTCAAATCGAAGGCTGAAACCAACGATGGATCAAAAGACCAAAAGGCGCTTGCATCAACTGAACAAGAAGATTGGATGGGCAAGACAGAATGCGTCCCGTGTTCAATGTGTGATTGACTACATAACATCTGGTAGACCGTTTACGGAAAGGGTTCGAAAGTTCGCCCAAGAACTAAGGATCTTGAATCACACACTAAACAAGTCAAAGCTGCTGACAATCAAGCAGCATATTGTTGACAAAATACGGCTGTTATCTGACGCAAGGAGGAGAATACAGAAGGGGGAGAGATGGATCAGGGAGAATCAACAATTTCTCGCTGTCGCATCGCGCCTCTTCAGCGATCTACCTGTTTCTGCCAAAAATCCACCCAAGCCCAAGGAGGTAGAGACTTTTTGGAGAGAGGTATACAAGATCCCGAAAAAACTAGAGTTGAAAGGAGATACTGAAAATATCATCCGCTTCAAGGAGTTTTGCGACAACCTCATAAAATCTGAGGAGGAATGTCCATCAATCACTGCCGAAGAGGTGAAAAAAGCACTTAGAGGCACGAAGAACTTTTCCGCTGCTGGACCAGATTGTATCAAGAACTTTTGGTGGAAGAAGTTTACTTTTACACACCAACATTTGACCCGCATATTCACCTCATATTTAAAGTCGGAGACGCCCATTCCACAGTGGCTGGTGTTAGGACGCACTATACTCCTGCCAAAAAAAGGCAACTTATCCAACCCAGAGAATTACAGGCCAATAACTTGATTGAACACGCTGTATAGGATCTTTACAGCTGTCCTGAACAACAGGATTGTTCGACGAATTGAGCCTGTATGGCGAGAGATGTACGAACAACGTGGCTCAAAAGAAGGTGTAGCAGGCTGTCGAGAGAACCTGCTAATTGACAGGTGTGTCTGGAAAGACGCTGCAGCCCATCAGCGCGTCCTGTCAATGGCCTGGATTGACTATCGGAAAGCTTTCGATTCAACCTCTCATAGACTTATCATCTGTCTGTTGGAAAGCTTGAAGGTACATCCACACATAGTGAGATGCATAGAGAGATTGATGCCTCTTTGGAAAACTAGATTTACTATCTCATCTAGAAATTATCGTGTGACAACGAACAACTCTATCTCTCGCACTACGAAATTCTCCTGGATACCTCTGTGGTGACACTAATCATCGCGAACATAAGGTCACTCATGTATTTTATATGGATGACCTGAAGATCTATGCCTCTGGTAGAAGCAAACTTCAAACTGCTATAAATATTGTCAAGAACTACACAGGAGAGATTGGGATGGACTTTGGCTTGGACAAGTGTGCCAAAATTTATCTGAAGAAAGGAAAGATTACTGGCGTTCCCAAGGACCCTGAGCTTGTGGGTATAAGTGTTATCAGACATCTTAATACTGGAGAGACCTATACATACCTGGGCGTGCCTCAAAACCGCATTCAGGACGTAACATCAGTGAAGGAGTCTCTCCGAAGCAGATACAAGCATCTTCTTCGACAGATTTGGTCTTCCAATCTGTCGGCGTTGAACAAGGTATCTGCGACTAACATGCTTGCCGTCCCGGTTCTACTCTACTCGTTTGGGATAGTTCAATGGACGAAGAACGAGCTTAAGGCCCTTGATGTCATTACACGTAAGATCATGCATATGCATAAAAGCTTGCATATTAATTCGTCAGTTCCGCGATTATATATTTCACGCCGTCAAGGCGGACGCGGACTTCTGAATCTCCAGTGTCTTCATAACCGGATTGTTCTAAGTACAGCTTACATCGTTGCGAATGGCAGAGATCCTCTCCTAAAGATGGTCAGGAACCACGAGATGATTGGCGAAGGAGCGTTCCTTTACAAAGCCGCGGAGCAAGCGGCCGAGACCCTTGGCCTGAATTTTAACATCAGAAGTGAGGAAAGTGCATTACTTCATCTAGGTGCTTCACTTCTAAAAACCAAAGTGAAGAAAGCAGAGGTTGAAAATTTTCACCAAGAGCTACTCGACAAGAAAATGCACGGAAACTTTCACAGAAATGTAGAAAAACAGTCCTTTTCGAAGGAGCAAACTTTTGCTTTCCTCAAATCATCAGGGCTGAATTCAGGTACAGAGGGTTTTATTTTTGCATGCCAGGACGGTGCCATTTCCACCTTAGCATACCGTGAGCGCATTTTATGTCAAGAAGTTCCCAGTGATAGGTGCAGAGCGTGTCATGCACACGCTGAGTACCTAGAACACATACTATCTGGGTGTCCGACCCACGCGGGAACGACGTATATCTATAGACATAATGCGGCCCTAAGAGTGCTTTATTACCATCTTTGTCGCTCTTACGGTGTTGGCCGCGACCCTGCTCTGCCGAACGCTCCAATGGAGATAGAGTCGATTGTCCAAAACGATAAGTGCCAAATTTTCTGGAACTACGATTTTCGGGCAGCAGTCTCCGTTGCGCACTCGAGGCCTGACATTGTTCTCCAAGACTTCGAGAACCGAACTATATTCGTGATCGAATTCTCGGCTCCGTCCGAATACAACATCACTGCAAAGGAGAAAGAAAAAGAGGAGAGGTATCAAGACCTTAAAAGAGAGCTACAACGACTATACCCAAAATATTCGGTACAAGTAATTGTCCTTGTGATAGGTGCTCTCGGAGGTGCGAAACTATCACTGGTTCGTAACCTTAAAGCCATACCCGCGTGCCAAAAATATGCCAAGGCACTTGCGAGATGGATGCAGAAAGCTGTCATCCTTGGGTCGCTCCGTGTCCTCAAGACACACGAGGGTTTCGCCGGCCTGTCGTTGTGATTTTGTCGTTGCCTATGACCACCCATCTCACGGTTGTGAGACGTGGCCATAGGTGTGATTTACCGCGTTGCTACTGGGGGCTATTGACATTTTGTTGGATGGCAGTTGCTCTTAGTGGGACCCTGCGGTGGTTGTTTAACTTTTTTTTTTAAATTATATATATATATATATATATATATATATATGTATGTATATACTATTTCATTTGACGACGGTGTATTTACAAGCTTTTTTGCGAGAGCGTAGAGTATCGTAATATTGTACATTGCGATACAGCGGAGTGTAATGTGAAGAGTGATCTTTCGCTGTATCGTAATGTACAACATTACGATACTCTACGCTGTCGCATAAAAACGCGTAAATGCACCGGATTTACATAAAATAATTAAAATAAACGTTGAGACGCCAATTGTTAAATCAATCGGACGCAACAACTAGCCAGACGGAGACTCCAAAAAGGGGCCATTCTGATTGCAGCTCACCGAATGAAATCAGGGAACAGAAGAAGATGCGGCTGAGAGGTCCAACATTCTCTTATAGCCGAGGGGTTCCCAATAACCAAACTCAGGGACGACCAGGCCAAGGCAATTAAAGCGGCATTAGAGAAGAAAATCGATGAGGCGCATCCTGGAGAAGTCAATTCAATATTTGAAGATTGCCGCTTCAAAAATGATACGTTTATCGTTATCTGTTCGGATGAAGTGTCCCGAACTTGGCTCGTTGAAGCTGTTGGCGGATTACAACCTTGGGTGGGAGTTAGGATCAAAGTGATCGACAGCAAATATCTCCCAAGGCCAGTAAAGCTGCTGGTTTAGATTCCTTGCGACCAACAACAGTACTTAAAAGGATAGCAATCCAAAACCCAACCATGAAAATGGGAGGATGGAAGGTTATCGATCTCAAGGCGAGTAGTCAAGAAGATCGACTGCAGGCCGAACTATGGGTTGGAGAAGATCAATATGAAGATCCTCTTAAAAACCAAGGTTACACCCGTAGACAGAGCACCAGATTTGTCTTCAGAAAAGGTGGAGGAGACAACTGGAAGTTAAAATGAACACTAGATGTCCCCCTTCCAGTTTGGAATTTATCCAGATAAACCTTCACCACGCTAAAGGAGCGTCTGCTATCTTAAGCAGATGTTTGACAGCGGAATAAACGGCTTTTTCCTTAATGGGGCATTATTTATGAAGTGATACCACCTAAAAATTGAAAGTATTCGGATCACGTTCAAATTCACATATTTTATAGTAGGTACTATTGGTCCTTAAGTTATGATGTAAATTTGAAGGCCTTAGAGCAACGGTTTGCTTAATGGAAGGGGCCCAAATTTTCAGTTTTTGGCTATGCACGCCGAAGTTAAAGTGTGAATAACTCAGCTTGGACTTTTTCTATTTTAAAAAAATATGGATTTTTTAAAAAGTTCTTTATCCTATACGTCAGGTTTTGGAGATATCCTAACCTAAATGTGCAAAAATGGCTATTTTTAGCCATATTTGAGGCAATATAACACGCAATTATTTAGTACACATTTTTATCTTTCGTTTCCATTTTTGATCATCCCAAACCGATTTTTTTTCCGAGATATGACACACTAACCATTTCAGTTAGTTCTTCAGGTACCAAAAAGATGTCATTTTTGTCAGCCTGTGTAATTCAATTTTTTATACTCTTTTTATACTCTTTCAACGTAAATCTTTTTCAGAAATGATGCTGTTTCTCCAATAAATCAGCTTTTGCTTTGTCTTCGATTTTATGCCACGGGCTGCACTCAACTCTGTGCTGGTGACTTCAGTGGACTCAGTGAATCTACTGCAAACAGAATCGTGCATAAAGTGACAGCAGCTATTGCGTCTCTTTATAATGAACATGTATATTTTCCGAGAACACCAGCTGAAATTCAGGAAACACAAAGGGATTTCTACGTGATAGCTCGTTCCCCCAGAGTGATTGGAGCTATTGATTGTAGCCATATAAAGATACGTTCTCCCGGTGAGTAGACTGACTAGAATGTGTATTTTAATCTATATTTATTCTATTCGAATGAATAGAATAAATCTTACTTTTACGTTTAAATATGAAAATCCGATTTTTTTTATTCTTCTCTTTTTACCGGGTGTTGTAAGTTGAATAAAGCAGAGCGTAACAATGAAGTATTTTTTTTGTATTTGGACAGAATGCCGAGTATTTTAGAAACAGGAAAGGATACTTTTCTATCAGTTGCCAAGGAATATGCAATGCAAACTTAGAATTCCTCGATGTGGTGGCTCGCTGGCCAGGGAGTGTCCACGATCAGACAATTTTTTACAATCGTTTACAAAGAGCACGATTCGAAGGAGGCGATTATGGCGATGGTCTTCTCTTAGGTGATTCTGCGTATGCAAGCAGTGGAGCGTATATTTGGAATTTGGAAGAGGAGATTTCCTGTCCTTGCGCTTGGCATAAATGTACGCCTCGAGAAAGCTCTGCCAATTATTGTTGCAACGGCAGTTTTGCATAATATCTTGAGAAGAGCTGGTGAACCGGTTCCTCCTGATGACAACTTGGTTCAACTTCCAATGCCTTGGGAGGCCTTAATTCAGCGTGGGCAAATGAACATTGGGCCAGTTGAAAACCAACAAGACATCATACGAGACCCCCATCGCCGAGCATTAATCAATGATTATTTCAGAACGCTTAATGCAATTAATGCAAATGAAAATGAGTCACCTCGCGATTGAATATGTATGTATATTATTTGCTTTTTAATAAACAAAAAACAACCAAATTATCTCCATATAATATATTTATTGTTTATAAAATTTCCCACTTATAAAATTAGTAGAAACGAAGTTCTCATAAAACATCAAATAGTCGATATATAGCGCTAAAAAAACAAGAAAATATTTAAAATTAATACCGCAAAAGGCACGTCGTTTGGCATAGTTTATAACATTTTTCACGTACAAAATAAACAGAATCGAAGTTCTCATATAACAGTCGATATATGTCGCTAAGAAAACGAGAAAATATTTTTAATTAATACCGTAAAAGGCACGTCGTTTGGCATAGTTTATGAAATTTTTCACTTACAAAATTAATAGAAACGAAGTTCTCATGTAACAGTCGATATATGACGCTAAGAAAACAAGAAAATATTATAAATCAATACCGCAAATGGCACGTCCTTTGACATAGTAAAAAAATAAGTATTTATCACATTCCGCTCAAAAAAAAGTTTTCTTCCTAATATAATGTAACAATAATAATATAATAATACAATACTGAGTGGGGGGATGATGGCTTTAGGATCAGAATAAATATTATAATTAAAAAATTGAAATTAAAAAATGTGTTCTTACAATAATCGGAAAAATTAATCAAGTTTGCAATATTATTTTTTAATTTCTAACAATTGCACTAGACCCTTAAATCATGTTACAAAGTTGATTAATTTGTCCGATTATTCTAAGAACCACACATTTATTAATTTGTCATCTCTTGAAATAATTTAAAATTTACACTACATTTGTATTCGTAAAATGCATCTCTGAAAAAAAATTTGTTGTAAATGTTTTTACAGAATACAAATGAAACGCTGATGAGAACCACCATTGTGCGCTGAAACGTTCGGTGAAATTAACAATCATTTTAATTATTTATCCTGACCCACAAACCAAAATTAAAATTCAATATTATAAACAATTAATAATATAATATTATAGATAATAATACTACAATCATTAGTGAATATTTGTTAATATTTTGACATACCCTGCCGAGCCCAGGGTGAAGCCAGTTGGTCTATTTTTTAATTATATATTGCAAAAATAGTATAAATTTCAATGTTTTAATAAATCTTCAATAACTTTCGAAATAATCAACATTTTTCAATGTTCTTGGGCTCATTTTGAAGCTATTTTTTCACCGTAACACAAAACCTCATGAATATAAATCGTAAAAAAAAATTTTATTTGAATCACAAGAACTTGAAGTTGTAACAAAAAATATGGAAAAATTTGAAAACGTCTTATCTGTAGGCAAATCAGAATCAAAATTAAATAAATATATATTTTGAGGAAATTACATAGAAACCTCATGATTATAAATTTAATATATTTTACAAAAATATTTTTGTTACCAAAAAGAATATTGCAAATTTTCCAAGTTTTTTGTTACAACTTCAAGTTCTTGGAATTCTAATAGAAAATTTTCACGATTTATACTCATGAGCTATTGTGATACGATGGAAAAATAGCTTTAAAATGAGCCTAAGAACGTTGATAAATGTTGATTATTTCGGAAGTTATTAAACATTAAGAAAACATTGAAATTTTTTAATTACAAAATAGACCAATTGACTTCACCCTGGGCCTCTCTTACCCCTCACTCGAGCCCCAATTCCTTTTTTAACTTGAGTACCTGAAGTTGCAGTAGCTCGGCCTCTGGTTCTTTTTCGCATTTCTACTTCATGGAGTTCCTGGCGCCGTTTGCTCTCGTCCTCTAATTCTTTCTTGGTAAACCTGGCCAGTTCCAGTTTCGGTTTGATAAGCTCCTTTGCGTCCTCATCCTCACGTAAGATGGGCCGCCGTCTCTTGCAGCGTTGCACCCATTCAGCTTTTAGGGATGAAATAAGTGGATCTGATGTTTCAGATGCCTGTGAAAGTGAAAATACAGTGTAAGAAAACAACAGAAACAATTGCATAATTCTTTCATATAGAACTGGACAAACCTCTTCCTCGTAAGTGATAACTACACGTGGCTGAGGTACAGACACGGAGGAAAAATCACTGGTATCTACATCGCACTGTACTCCACTTGGATCATCTGCATCGCCATCGAACTGGTTGAAAAGTCCAACGCCAGAAGGTCCCATGATGCTGAGCACCATCAGGTCAGTCAACGAAGGATCTCCATTCCTATTTCTTTCGCCTCCACCTCCATTGAAATCGAGAAGATTATTAGAATACATTTTACATCAAATGACCGTAAGATAGATGACCCAGTAATCCTGACTTCAAAAGATTTCGTAGATTTGGAATGTTGAGAAAATTATGTTGGGAAGGATAATTTAAAAGTGTTGATAATAATGAAAACATCGAACTTCCTAGAATACTGTAAAAATGTGGTTTACAACATACGTAATGCTAATTTTAATTTATAATAAATAAAAAGGCAAAATGCACTGATGGCCCAGTAATCGCGATTTGGAATTCATTCATGCCCCAGTAATCGTGCGGCTACAAGCATTACATCGGTTACGACGGTTACATCATCATACAGACAGACATATTCGTAAAAACCTGTTTTTTGGGTTCAGGGGTTCTCAAAACGTGGACATTTGACAAAAACCGGGATGGTCAAATTTTACACAAATCTAATAAATTCTGTGAATGAGAATGTAAAAAGACGAATTTACAAACAAAAGATTTGGCTTTTTAACAAAATAGTTAAATTTTCAATCCAAAAATATGAATTTAAAAAAAAAAATTTTAACCAAGCATGTAATTAAATATTTTACAAAAAAGATTAATTTTCAACCAAAAACGTCAATTTTCAACTAAAAAGGCGAACTTTAAAACAAAAAACATTTTCAGCTAAAGAAGATCCATCTTCAAGAAAAAAAGATAATAGTAAAATTTTTATGGGGAAAAAAGTAATTGACATCCCAAAAGAAAGAGTTTTCAACAAAATAGTTCAATTATTCTCAACTGAAAAATTAACTTTTAACATTTTACAGATGAATTCAATAAAAAAAAGACAAATTTTCAACAGAATAGTTGCATCCTTAAGCAAAGCAGATTCTTTTGCAAGCAAACAATTGCTTCCAGATTTTTGTCGACATTTGTAACATTCCTTTGAAATTTTTTCAAATTTTCGTTAAAATTAATTTTTCAAAATAAAAATTCATTTATAATTTTCCCATGAACCTTATGAAAAGTTTTATCTCATCTTAAAAATGGCAAGAGGTCTTTGTTTGATAGACTTGAGGACTTTTTGCTGATAAAAATTCGTTACAACAAAATTTGCTTAAAGAGAATAAAAAATGTAAATGCAGTCAAATTTGTAAATACCTCAGAGTTGTGTAAAATTAAAATTAATTATATTTATGATGCTAAGCCTTGAAAGATATTTTGGATATCGATGCGTTATCTACTTATCAAAATACCTTTGAAAGAATTGAAAAGTCCAAGGAATCAAAAATGGAAATAAACGTGTTTTTTAGTCATTTTAGTGAATTTTTAAATATTTTGTTTATAGCTATAGCTTTAAAAAAGATTATTTTAAATATCCCAAAACTTCTTACTGATAAAAAAAACACTAGAAAATAAAAAAAAATTTAAATGCAGCAAATTTTAAAAATAACTCAGAGATGTGTGTGTTTAACAAAAATTATATTTATCTACCAGAACTGACATATGTATTTTGAACCTTCATTCATTATTTTTGTTCTAGAGCGCTTGAAAAAATATTTTCAACAACTCAGGTCCTTTTACTGACAAGAAAACGCAATAAAAAAATTGAAAAGAGCAAGGAATATGAAGCAAAAAGGAATCCAGTGTTCCATTTTACAGTCATTTTTAGTTTTTTTTTAATTATTATTTTTCTATCTAGTTTTATAAATACTTTTAAATACCTCAGAACTTTGACTGATGAAATTCTCAGATTTAAAAATAGATAAACAGTAGAATGTAAAAATGTTCAATGTCGTGTTTATCTATTTTTTATTTGAAATCCAAACCTTTTTTTCTGCTTTTTTTGTCAGTAACAAGTTCCGAGGCATTTGAAATTATTTTTGGAGCTAGTTAGGTTTAAAAGATTTGCTGAATTTGCATTTTTTACTTTATCGAGATATGCAATTTTTTGTAGCCGATTTTGATCAGCAGAGAGTCTTTAATTGTATCGAAAAAATCTTATAAAATTTCTAAGTTGTATTAAAAAAAATTTTGTTGACAACGGGTCTGTTGAACAGGAATTATCTCTCGTGGAGTCGCATTAATTATAAGAGTCTTTTAAGATTTGAGGAAATCATTTAATTTCCAACAAAAGGCGAAAAATGAAATGCGTACGGAAATTTTCAAAAATCTTGCGGGAATTGTACGGGAATTTTATCGTAGGTCTCCACTACCCAGGTGGAAATGCACCACTGGCGCAGTACTGGCCAGTACTGGGGCGGTACTACACACCAGTAGTGGTTCTGTACTGGCAAACCGCTGGCGTTATGAAAATGCCGGAGTTAATTTTAAAAATGATAAAAAATCATTCAATTGTTTTTAAGACCATCCATTTATCATCATACGACTGCATATCGTCCGAATATTATTTATAATTACAAAAGTACCAATTGCAAACTTTTTGTTTAATTTTAACACCCACTATTGCTATACTCTAAAGATATGAGAAAAAAGGTATTTAAAAAATAAATAATAATTGATTGCGAGTATTTTGTCAATAAATTCTAATGGTCCTGCTTAGAATGAATAAATATATTACATTTTTAAACATTATATACATACGGCCATACCACGATGAAAACACCAGTTCTCGTTCGATCACTGAAGTTAAGCAGCGTTGGGCGCGGTTAGTACTTGGATCGGTGGCCATTCGAGAATACTGCGTGCTGTTGGCACATCATGGGTGTGGTGAGCCCACACTTGTTAATTATTTACTACAAGAAACTATTCACCTAGAAACACTACCCGAATGGGGTAGTGTCACGCCTACCCTGAAAGGGAAATGGTTTAATGGTATACATGCATACATACACATGACAAATAAAATTTCTAACACTACGGGGCTTCAACCTACATTTATACCTGAATCTATCGCTTAGCAGGCGGTAGCCTAAACCATTACTCTATACCTACAGAATTGAAAGTCAATGAAAGAACCATCTTCATAAGCTACAACTCAAAAAAGTTAAAACAACAATTTTCTAACTCTTTTTTTCTCATTAATTATTTTATTGTCGTACGGCATCATATATATGTACAATAAATGAACTGTTAACAGGAATATAAGTAAAATAATTTTTGAATAAATAATTTAAATCGATTACAATTTTTCTTCGTGTAATATTTTGTTTTTACGCGAAAATTTTTTTATAGCAAATTCGTTTAAACTTTTGTGTAATGTTTTGCTTTTTAGGTGTTGTAAACTATTTTACAACGATTAAGAATTACATCAAATGTACTTTTTTCTGAACATGTACAATTTATCATTAAGATGGAATTTCAAATTTTTTTCCTTAAGACAACAGAAAAAAAATTTTTTCGCGATATTTGAATTTATAGTTTTTCGAAATTTTAGAACACATAAAGAATATTCTTGAACGTATTTTTTTTTCATTTTGTACATATTTATACTGTCGGCATAGTACTGCCGATTATCTGTACCGGTGACCAGTCCTGGGCCAGTACTGCGCCGGTGGTGAACTCCGGCGGACTACTGAATTTTCCACCTGGGTCATAGTGGAACTTTTTTCAATAACATAATTCAAAGTTGATGAAATAATAAAGAAGACCACTTAATCTGAGGCAAATTTACGGACTTATGTTAAAACATTTTTTTGAAGACTAGGAAAGTTATGACGTCATGTATAATATTTGATTAATCTGTTGTTTCATTACCATAATTCAAAGTTATTAAAAGAATAGAAAAGACTCCTTGATTCGAGATTTAGAATTGTTGTTGCATTCAACGGTTACTAATTTAAAATCTTTTTGGTTGAAATATCAACTATATTACATTTTCCGTTGAAAATACAACTACTCAATTGAAGGATGAACTGCTTGGTTCAAAATTAATTGTTTTCTTGAATCTCATTTCTTTGACTGAAAATTTAACTATTTTGGTGAAAATTCGTTTTTTTGTTGTTCAAAATTAATTAACTGGAAAGTCACCTATTTCATTTTTTCTTGACAATTTGTCTTTTACAGTTGAAAATGCTTTTTTTTTGTTTTAAAATTAATTTTTTTAACCGAGAATTTGACTATTCCACTTTTGGTTGAAAATACATTCCTATAGTTGTATAAGTTTGGCAACTTCGTATGTATTTCTATACCATTTAAATGTGTTTGTCTTAAAAATTCAGCATTTGTTTCAAATAACATTTATTTTCGGGACAAATAATTTTTCTTTGGAAAACAAGAAATTCTGAGCAAACTACTTGCATATTTTGATT
>CAKNYM010052616.1:534362-560559 GCA_932195095.1 Andricus curvator | reverse complement strand
ATCTGTTGAAATAATTCAGTTTTTCTACCAAATTTTAAAATCCTCTAAATTTTTAGAAAAATTTTCCAGATTCTTTTTTGGCGTGTGTATTTTAAAAGCTTTAAAACTTAAAATTAATACTTTAAAGTAAAACCTAAATCTTTTAAAATTTTCCCAGAATTCTTATTCTTGGTATCATTAATTTGTTTGTTACCTGTAGTCGAGGGGCCGTTCACTGGAGGAATCAGTGATTTTCCTCACTTAGAATCGATTCAGAATCAGTCACTCGTCAAAAGATTTTTCAGAGAGAGAGAGATCGATTCTGAAAGTTTGAAACATGGGTTCATCAGTAAGATTCAGAAGAAGCACCGGGAATCAGTGAGAATCACCAAGGATCACTCGGAATCGCTACGATTCCGTGCAGACTCGGGCGAGTCAGCTTGAGTTAGCTTGGGATCAACGCGTTAAAACACGTCAAATGCGCAGTGTCGAATGCAGGCTACACATGCGTTTGCATACTGATTGCAATATAATTATTTTTATATTAGTCGTGTAGGAATTAAGGTATGATCAAAAGATATGGAAAATGAAAATTAATTTTTGAAAATAAAAAATTATTTTCAACATTATTGGGAATCCTAATTTTTTTCCGTTTAAAACTTTTCAAATTTTTGTAAAAGCTTCTCTATTTTGGGTTCAAAATCTTCAAAAATGTACATTTTGGTTTACTTTTTTCGAATTTTTTTCATATTTTCAATTACTTTTTAATCTTTTTGAAACTTCTAATTATCTCTTGAACTGATTCGATTTTTTCTGAAGTAATAATTGTTTAATTTTTCATGTGTTCATTAAAATTTGTTTTTGTTTTAAAGTATTTCCAAACATTTTCTGTTATAATTAATTTTTCCAAATAAAAAATAATTTTAAATTTTCCCAGGATTTTAGGACAATTTTTTTATTACCTGAAAATCTTTCAAACTCCTTAAAAAGCTTCTAAATTTTTATTGAAAATCTTGAAAAATCTATATTCTGTTTCAAATAATTGATTAACTATTGTGTACAATAATATTGCACAATTTTACTTTAAAATAGAATGTTTTTTAAATGGAAGAATTCAAATTAACATTGTGACGTTCAAAGTTTAAGTTTAGCTCTGTGAAATTTTAAAGATTCAAGGCTTTCTGTTTCAAACAATTCAGTTTCAAATTGTTTAGTTATGAATATTCTATTTTTATAGTTGTTTATTTTAAATGAACAGTCAAAAAGTAAGTAAGTAGTAGTTGATAAATTTTCAGTCGGACGTTTATATTTGTTTACCTACTAAGTTAAATGGAAATAGTTCAAATTTATAACGTTAATACCGGTAAATTATTCAATGTTAAAAAATATTAAGAATGCAATTCAATCTCGAATTCTTGAACTACAGTTCCATTTTTGAAATTGCTAATTAGTTTTTATTTACAGAAGTTTTTTTCAACAAATATTAATTTCAAACGCTGTTCATTCTGTATTGTTTAAGTCTTCAAAACTGCATTTAAAAAATGCTCCATAATATATATCATCAAATGGTTTCATAATTGAAAAAGTCAACAATTGAACTTAACGTTTAAAAAAAAGTTGAAATCAAACTTATTTTAAATTTCATGATATATCATGTGACATGAAATAAATTCACTGTCTTTTCCCCCTTTTTCCTAGTCTCCAAAAAATTCCCGGTCATTTCTGGGTTTCCCCGGTTTCCCAGTCCAGCAGGCCACTCTGAGAAATACATGCAATTAAACATGTTATGTAATCGGGTTAAAAATACCCCCCCCCCCACATAACAGATCGTAACGAAATACGAACCCCGTCCTCCCACTTTTAATACTACGTAATATGTAAACGCTCCGCTAGCGTGGTCGAGAAACGAAGGAATCGATGAAGAATCAACGAAGAATCAGCTGGAATCAGGCGGAATCAACAGAAATCAGTCGTACTGATGCAACTCAATGCGCGCAACTGTCAGAATGATCCCTGTGCGATCTTCTGAGTTTGGATTCGATTCTTTTCTTTTCTTACGCTCAGAATCAAACCGGATTATGCTTCATGTGTGGAATCACAGGAATCGTGATCTAATTGACGGAATAATTATGCTCACGTAGAATCGATTCTAGAGTGGACGGCCCCTCGCCTGTAGTAGTGTATGTGTTACAGGCAAAGTATATAATCCCTAGGCATTATATACCGGGTGTCCAAAAAGTCCCGGGACGGCTGAATATTTCCTCAGGTAAGATATTTTTCAGGGCGGTCAAGGTCATTCTTGAAGGAACTTTCAACAAGGAATTCAATGGTGACCTTTATTTTGATCTTGACCATGACCTTCACGGTCATTTCAAGGTCAAATTGATTTTTTCGAATGGGACCTCTATTTTTGACCCCGGGAACTGAGAGAGCGGAAAATTTTACGTCCAGATATGACCTTGAAAAATCGAAAATTTGACCTGGAAAGGTCAGGGCAAGGTCAAAAAACGTGCAGCAGGATGACTCGACTGGCATGCATTTTTGAATATAATGTCCTGGTGAAGGTTCTGGTCATAGACAAGGTCAAAGTCACCAATCGATCGGGAGTATAAAATGCTACAACTCTTGCGTTGAACATTTTCTTCATAAATGCATGCTGGTCGAGTCATCCTGCTGTACGTTGTTTGACCTTGCCCTGACCTTTCCAGGTCAAATTTTCGATTTGTCAAGGTCATATCTGGACGTAAAATTTTCCGCTCTCTCAGTTCCCAGGGTCAAAAATAGAGGTTCCGATTTAAAAAAATCAATTTGACCTTGAAATGACCGCGAAAGTCATGGTCAAGATCAAAATAAAGGTCACCATTGAATTCCTTGTTGAAAGTTCCTTCAAAAATGACCTTGACCGCCCTGAAAAATATCTTACCTGAGGTATATTCAGCCGTCCCGGGACTTTTGTATAATGCCTGACCATTTCAGACAATAGTATATTGTGCTACAAGTTGAAAAAGCGAGAGATTTAAAACGAGTGTGAAGTTAGCTACCCGAGCGGAGCGAGGGTAGCTATCACACGAGTTTTAAATCGTCGCTTTTTCAATGTGTGGGACACGATACTTTTTCTATAATTTGTTAAAAAGTGCTAGTTTTTTTTACCTGTTTTTTGTGTAAAAAGAAGGCGATTTTTTGTCGATTGACGCAACAATGACAATGGCAATTATCAAAACCATGGCAATAATATGGCAGTAACAATAAGCTGGTTCTCACAATTGAATAGTTGGCCCATAAAGTTGAGAGCTTCAAAACTTCCGATTTTTCGTGAAAAAAACCAAGCACAGTATTTTCGGAGAAACTGACGGTGTTTTTTTGCTTTTGCCAAGTGACAAAAGTACATACAAAATACACAACTCGAGACTTTTCAGGAAATTGCTTTTAGGTTAGGGACGACAGTCGGAAAATAGAATGAAGTTGGCTGCGCACGATGCACGAGTCCACCCGAGGCAGCACGAACCCACCCGAAATAACATTTACTTTTTCCACTGTGCCTCACTTTTATCACTGTCCATTTACTTTTTCCACTGCATCTGTCCACTTTTGTCACTGTTACCCGGAAAGGTCGGCACTGCGCATGCGCCACGTCATCGAGCAAAAATCGGTAACTTTTTACACCAAAAACAGGTGGAAAAACTGGCACTTTTTCGCGAATTATAGAAAAAGTATGTAATCCAATACTTATTATATACATTGCCTAGGCATTCCATATAATACCCGGCACGAGATAGGTAAAGTATATAATCTTGATTTTGAATATAATGATGCATTTAAAGAAGGACATGATAATTTAAAGAGCACTTATAGAATTCAAAACACGTTTACTCGCTATTTATTACAACAAGGTACACTGGAATAACATTTTGATTGACACTGAACTTTGTTATTTTCACATAAAAATATATTGGTTTGACACTTTGTTTTGCAGGAACATTAAAGAAAATCTTGTCCCGTTGAATAACCTTGAATATTATCATCAATTTTTAATTTACAATTTTCATCAGATTTTGACGTTTTTTTTTTTAATAAAAGCTTATTGAATTTTAAAGAGATTTGTGACAGGCGATTTCAATAAAATTATTTTAACGATTTTTCATTCAACAACAAAGTTGACTTTTTTTCAGAAGTGCGATTTTTTTAAGATTTTCAGATTTATAAAAAGAGGTCCAAATTTATGCCTGTACGTCTCGACGGCTTTATATGCCTGTAGGTTACCTCTGTGACTTTGACAACAGCGCCATCTGACACGCGAACTATTGGGTATCTCGAAGTTATTTGGGCAACGTTTATGGAAAAAGGCCGTAAATATCAATTCATTTTAATCAAAAATGTCAATCTTCGGTTTAAAATTAATTATTTGCTATATGATTTTTGTATAATATTGAATCGAAATTCAAATTTCTTCCCAATAGTTCCAAATTGGTGGCGTTGTCGTAGCTACCCAACAGGCGTATATGACAGCTTCGAGTTTAATTACATACCAATTTGAAACTAATTTAGATTAAATTGAAGATTCATTAACTAAATTGTCATTGGAATAATATATATTCATTACCTGAGTCATGAAGTTTAACATACGGATTTCCCATAAGAAAAAATACATTTTTATTAATTTTATTCAGAATCGTTAATATTAGATAAATCAATTTGGAATTCAAGATTTTTCTCCACAATCAGCCATAAAATACGAATAAAAACTTATTTTTCAAATATCACCCCCATAAGTCTGTTTTGAAGGGTCCCAAAAAAACCTAATGAGTAAAAAATTGGGTTTTACGAGCTTTTGGCGCTAATTATGATTTTTTGCAATTTTTTAATACGAATGGTTAATAATACTACTTTCTATTGATGATTAGATGTTTATATTATTATTATTATTATACCATTAAGCCATTTCCCTTTCGGGCTAGGCGTGACTTGCTCGGTTGGAAAATAGTATTGGGTATATGGATGTATTGGTATAGAGTATATAGGTACAAGTTAGATAGGTATATAGGTGTAAAGTAGATAGGTATATAGGTGTTAGGTATATATGTTTTAGATTGATCTGGAATTCTCGTGTCATTTATTCAAATGACACGTTTATTCCGCAACACTGCTCCGACCCAGGTTGCTGATCAATCTCTCTAGCGATCACCCCAAGTGAAGAGCCTCACAAAATTGTTGTGTATGGTTCCCCACTTGGGCCCATTAGAATCCAAGGTCTTTGTTTCGGGCTTCATTCATTCTATTGTCACTCTATTTACAAACTATTTGTCGCCACACTTTTCTGTCCTGGCATACTACTCTAGCTTCCTTCACGTCCATGCATTTTTTCATGCAAGCTCTTGTGTTTCTATGGCTTCTTACGTCTCTTCGGATTAATGTCTCATTTACCGATTCTAACCATTCTTTCGGCGGTCTACCTCTAGGCATTCTGCCATTTACTTTACCTTTGTACACTTGTTTTGTCAGTCGCTCATCTTTCATTCTTTCAAGATGACCGAACCATCTTAACTGATTTCTTTCCCATATGTCGACTATTGTCTCTTTTGCACCACATTCTTTGAGGATTGTCTCGTTTCGGACTTTATCCATCAGTGTTTTCCCGCATATTATGCGCAGAGGTCTCATGCCGATCGCGTTAATTTTACTCCTGTCCTTTTCTTGACATGTCCATGTTTCGCTACCGTATAGTACAGTCGGTACGAATATAGAATTATGTATGGCCATTTTAGCTTTTTTTGATATGTTTTTATTTGTTAGGATGGACCCTGCTCTACCGATAACCTGCTTACCCTTATTTATGCGCCTATCTAACTCCCCATCTATTTTTCCGTCGCTAGTGAATAGACTACCTAGGTATACGTACTTGTCAACTTGTTCTAATCTCTCATCATTTAGGACAATGTTGCATATTGTTTTCTCACGTTTTCCCTCAAACACCATTATTTTTGTTTTATTTACGTTAATTTTGAGTCCCATGTCCTTCATGCTTGTATGAAGTTTATTCAACATTCTTTGCAAGTCCTCGACTGATTCTGCCATAAAAATCTTGTCATCTGCGAAAGCTAACCCACGTACCTTAACGGTTTGGAGATCTACACCTTCTTCGTCGAAGAGTGCAGTTCTTAGACACTTATTCATGAATATGATAAATAGCCACGAGGACATAACGCATCCTTGTTTCACGCCTTGCGTAATATCGAACCAGTCACTCAGTTTCCCGTTTA
The DNA here is from genome assembly GCA_932195095.1 of Andricus curvator. Lineage (NCBI taxonomy): Eukaryota > Metazoa > Arthropoda > Insecta > Hymenoptera > Cynipidae > Andricus > Andricus curvator. The sequence continues at coordinate 554,323 of CAKNYM010052616.1, read as the reverse complement.
CCCTTACGCTCGCTTTACTACCTGTATATATTGTTTTTATTGCTTGCAGGAGCCCTCCATTTACTCCGTACTCTTTAAGAACTTCCCAAAGTTTACTTCTATTTACCGTGTCAAATGCTTTTTCTAGGTCAATAAATGCACAGAAAACTTTCTTTCCTACTCTCAAGCTTTTTTCTGTGATCTGTCTTAGGCTAAATATCTGATCTGTACATGATCTTCCTGGCATAAATCCACTTTGGACTTCCCATATTTTTTCTTCTGTGATTTCGAATCGGGTAGTGTCACGCCTACCCCGAAAGGGAAATGGCTTAATGGTATACATTTCCATTACCCTAAGAATAAGTATTTTTGAGTATATTTTACTTAGGGTACTTAGTAGGCTGATACCTCTGTAATTGCTGCAGTTGCTTTTGTCTCCCTTTCTTTTGTATATTGGTACGATAATCGCTTTTCTCCAATCGTCTGGGACTTTTCCTGTCTCGATACACAAATTTATCAATTCGCAAGACCTGTGAGGCATGTACTCGCCACCGTATTTGAGCATTTCAGCGCTAATACTGTCTGCACCAGCAGCTTTACCGTTTTTCAAGTTCTTTATTATGTCTCTGACCTCAGTGACACAGACTTTTTCAATTGGGTTTTCTAATGCATTATGTTCTATGTCGCAGTTTTGTTGTCCTATATCTTCACCTTCTAATAGTTCTATAAAAGAGTCTTTTAAAGCGTCTACTATCCCGTCTTTATCATATAGCATTTCACCTTTGCTGTTTCTCATGCTGGCAAACTCTGTACTTTTACTTTCCTTCAACTGTTTATATAGTAGTTTCATTATTCCTCCAAAGCAGTTTTGTATTTTGTTCTCTTCTTCTGTTCTGATTTTCTCTTTACTCTCTTTGACTAGTCGTTTAACTTTCCTATATTTTGTGTCTGTAATCATTCTTGAGCCTATTTCTCTCATCATCGCTAAGACCTGTCATGTTCAGCGTTTTTTTGTGCGATTTTTCTTTTTCTTTTTGGGCTGCCGCAATTTCATCATTCCACCACGCATCGCCAGACTTTCTTCCTACCACTGCCGTACCACACACTTCAATTGCAGTTTTAACAATGATATCCCGTAATAAAGCCCACGCGCCCTCTATATCTTTATTCCTTTCAAGCGGCTCCCAAATTGCCTTATCTATGCGTTCGTTTATCTTATTCTGAAAATCTATTCGCACTTCCGGTTTCTGTAAATCTTCAACCCTGATTCGCGTTTGTTTCGTTTGTTTGGTTCTCTTTCTTCTCCATCCCCGCCCTAAGTTCATTCTGGAGACTAAAAGGTAATGATCAGTATTGCATTCGGGTCCCCTCATGACTCTTGTATCTATAACTAGTTCTCTTAGTCTTTCATCTGCAATAACTTTATAACTTTATAATTTAAAGACTTTCAGTTGATCTATTTAAATTTGCATAATTGAATACGAATTTTTGAAATTTCGCTTAGTTAAATATAAGTCAATTATACTGCGGTTATTTCCTTTACACCAGGTGTAAGTGTGGATCATTTTATGTCGAAACCAAGTATTTGTAACAAATAGGCCCTTTTCTAAGCATAAGCTAACTAACTTTTCCCCGTTATAATTTTTTCTTGGATCCCCAAATTTACCTAGTACCCTTTCTGTATCTGTATCCTGACGTTGAACGCCGACCCATCCGTTCATATCTCCTAGCAGAATTATTCTTTCACCTTGATCGCAAGTGCTTATTGTGTCATTTAAAGTGTCCCAGAAAGCGTCTTTGACTTCTCGCGGCTAACTGTCAACTGGGGCGTAGCACGCTATGATAAATAACCTTCTGATTCCTACCTTCATTCTAGCCCACAACAATCTGGGAGATACAAAATCATGATCTTTGAGATGCTGTCTTGCTTTTTCATTCATAATTAAACCGACCCCTTGACTACGATTTGATTCACTACCTACTCCTGACCATATTTCAAAACCGCCTTTTAACACCCCATTTTCTATGTTTCTACTTTCGCAACCCTTTTTCTTCGTCTCAGGTACACATAAAATATCTAGTTTCCTTGCATGCATAGTTTCTCGTAGTTCTCTTACTTTAAGGTCATTCACTCCTCTAGCATTCCAGACACCCAGTCTCCATTCATCGCCTGAAACTCGACCTTTACGTTTACCGTGTGTATGCATTTCGTCAATCCAAGTTTCAGTCCATTCCGAGGCTACTTTATTGTTTGTATTATTCATGTTTAGATTGTACACCCAACTATCACCTTTATGCGCGAAATTTGTTTTGCGAGCCGAAATCATGTCCAAGTTAAGTGATTATTCGTCGTACGGTGGATAGTCTATCTGTAACGTCAGTCCCACCAATACTTCTGTTACTGTGTGGGGGGGGGGGGAGGTGAGGACAGAGAAAGGAAACCGAGAGTCGCAATTGGTTGGTGATTTATGCTGAGAAGGTTACCAGCCTTCAGCAGCGTTGTATTTGATAGTAGTTAATATGTGCCCAAAGCCGAATCCTGGCCTACCTCTAAAACAGGAGATGAAATTTACTCCTGGTTGAAATATTAAAATAGTTATATTAATTGAACTGCAATATTATAAGTTTTAGGGAGAATTTAAGATGCATTTAGGAGTCTTTGAAAACGATGCGTCAATGCAATATTATAATTTTTAATCCCTGGCAATTTGCAAAAAGCTTTAACATGTGAGGATTTCTTGAAAATTTTGAAATTCCTTCGAAACCATCAAAATCAATTGAAAATTCCTACTAATGGAGAGCGGAAAAAATCCTAAAATATTTGAAAATCTTTGAAATTTCCTGAAGCGGTATTATTTTCTTCAAATAGGCTCTTTAGGTTTGAAAAAGAGTTATATATAGACATATATTAAATTTTCTCCTGCTTGAAATATTAAAATAGTTATATTAATTGAACTGCAATATTATAATTTTTTTTGGGAGAGTTTAAAAATGCATTTAGGAATCTTTGAAAATAAGGCGTGAAGGGAGACGCTATCAGTTTAATTTTCGAGTTTTCCAACACCTCAAAATATCTTCAACGATTTACCCCCCCCCCCCCCAACCCAATTCTATCATTACATGAAGACAAATTTTACTTCAGCAGAAATTAATATAAATTGGTATAAAATGAAGAAAAACTCATCTTTTTGAAGCAGGTTGTAGGTTGCTCCATTTTCAGTCAATTTCCAAATTACACTTTAGTTGCGCGGTTATAAAATCTTGTATGAATATTTTTATATACAGAAACAAAGTTTATTGAAAAATAATCAAACTGTAAAATTTTATATTTTGTTCTTTCCCTATTTCGAAAAGTCGATTATTTAAACAAGTTATTATTGTTTTTAGCAATTTTGTTTTACTATAGAGTTACACGGAAAAAATTTATCCGTAAAAAAGTCACGAACTAGTAGCTAGGTCTCGGATATGAGAAAAATTCATCGGATATTTATGTATTTTCGTAAATAACCTGCGAACTTTGAGAAAGATTGACGAACTCGATGTGAAAATTCTAAAACGGTTCATCACTTTTTTTTTACGTGAATAATTACAAAAATATTACGAGTGATTGGGAAAAGATTCTCAGAGCACTCACGAGCTTGCCCGACAAATCTGGAAACTCGAAACTAAGTTCGCCTGTACGTGGCCCACACACACACACTCCCAAACGCGCGGTGCGTGTGTGCGCTCGTATGTGTGCCTCGAGCTCGTCGGATAAGTGGCTAGAAATTTTATAATACCTATTTTGTTTGGCCTTGATGGCTGCGCGTGTTTACGCACTCCTGGTTTATGTTTAGAAACTTGTGAGTCAGCAGTCTTTGAGGGTTCGAATCTTCTGAGTTGCGAATTTATAAATTAATATAAAATTAAATCGCACAAATAAAATTTTTCCTCTTTATATTTCAGTCTGAAATTTTCAGGAACTATTCGTAGGAAATTCGAACTGTTCGTAAGAAACTTCGAAATTGATCCATATATTTCTCATAGAAATAAGGATGTAATGTTTCATTTTTTTATCTCGTATCTGAGACCTAGCTACAAGTTCGTGACTTCTTCACGGATAAATTTTTTCCGTGTAGAAAGTCGCGGTTTTTAAGAAATATTTCAACTTATTATCAAATTTTCAGTTACAGCAAACCAATAATTAATTAAATTTAACATAAATAATTATCCAGACTAAAAACAGGAGTGAGGTTCTCGATTTGACGATCCGAGCATAGAGTCTATGCTCGGATGCACTGAGGAGCAAGGTAGTGGGCTGGACTCTGGAGAGTCTCTGATGAGGAGTCTCTCTTGGACCACAAATATATCTTGTTTCGGTTATCCCTAGGAAAAACGATGGTTTCAAAGATTAAAAACCCCCGAAATACACTTTGGGTATCATATAAAGAGGAACTCAAAGGGAGGCTTACGGAATTCCCCACAAGCTATGGTATCATTGATGAGTTGAGCACGCCGCGGATTTTCTGCGAAGGACTCTGACTACATCATATGAGAACAATTGTCCTACAAGCACAATTAAGGCTAGGAAAGGAGCAGAATGGTGGAATACCCACCTGGAGAGACTCCGTAAATAGACAAGAACGTTGTGCAACAGGGCAAATAGATCTAAATTGCCTTCAAACTGGGACGTCAAATTGCATCCATTATTTCCTGACATTAATTGAAAAGTGGATAAAATGTTGAATACCTCAGAAAAAACCACACCTTTCTAGCATTATTGAAATCAAATATTAATAAAAATAATACTAAATTGTTTAAACAATTATTTTTGCTAACTTAAATTAATTATCACCTCACTCTAATTGACAATTTGAAAATAAGTTCGAAAATTCGGAAAATCCGCGACTTCCGAACTCTATTCTAAGTGAAAATTCCTAAAAACAATGATAAATTGTTTAAATAATTTGTATAAACATACAATTATCAATAGAAAGTAGTATGTTATGTATTACGAACCATTTTGTAATTTTGAAAAACGCAAAAAAAATTATAAATAGCGCCAAAAACTCGCAAAATCCAATGCTTCACTTATGGGATTTTTTGGGACCCTATAATATAATATAATATAATATATAATAATAATACTTCTGGGGACTTCTGGGGGTTTTATTCAAAAAATAGGTTTTGATTCGTATTCGAACAAATGGAAATTTAAAAAAAAATTTGCAATGCTTTTGTAATTATTTCTTGAAAACTATAAGGGAAATCCCATTTTTATACTTACAGGGCTTTCAGAGCACATTAGAAACTATATTTAAAAAAATTAAAGAAAATCGAAACTGAATTATTGTTAAAAATTGAGTTTAAACATTTGTTTTAAAAAAATCTAAAAATTTATTAAGATTTTTTCGATAAAATATTTGTTTTAAACTACGTCCTGTTACAAATAATGTTTAAAAATACATCCTAATATCTTTAAAATCACCAAAGTAATGAAAGTTTCAGAAAAAAGACAAATTTCTCAAATGGAGAATATTTATTACATATTTTGCCTGGACTCTGTTGGGCATTATATATAATGACTAGGGATTATATAATTATAGTGTGGTAGCAAAATGTTAATAAGAAAATAATTATTTCCCATTATTCAAAAATCATGTAATATTAAAATTTTCTCTTTTATCAATAATGTTTAGAAACATTAAGAAATAAATTTTATCATGAAATAAAAGGACTTATTTGGAAATTCAGATTTACAAAATTGATGGTGCAGAAAATGATTAATCTTTATTAATAGATAAACCGACTAAAAAAGCCACTAAAAGTCACATTCACGCAGTATAGCAACCAATCAGGTTTTCGGCCAAAATGTATGCGAGATCTCGTGACTACAAGTTTTTAAGAAGAGGATCAACATTGCAATTTATTTATCTTTATATCACAAATAATACAAAATATCACATTTTTCAAAAAATTAAATGTGATTCCCGGCTCGAATTTGTATTCCCGGTATTATTTTAATTCTCGGCTATTTTCCGGTTTTGACGGTTAGTAGACACCCTGCCACACATTCATTTGCAGATGATGGTCGAGGATTAAGCTAGAATAGAAATCAGGGTATTGAAGAATATAGACGTAGAATTATTTTCTTAATTTAAATCAGCGGAACTTTAGTAAGAATTAGTGACGCATGATTCAAAACTTAAATTAATACAAATCTGCTGGAAATAACTCAAAATCACAACATTTCCACTAATTGTTTACTGCTTTCTGACAATTGGAAAAGATACTAAAGTTTCCATAGCGTAAAGTGAAAATTTCAATCTTACTTTGACTAATACGCAGCGGTTCAGTCGTTCAATTTTAAGTGAAAAGGGGGATTTTGTTCCGAGAAAAGGGGATTAACAGGGGATTTCATTTATTATTAAAAACTTTTTGTTTCATATGAGTATATCATGAATTGCCCGAAAGTGCCCTCTGCGTAACAGTGAAGCCTTTTTTTTAACTATCTTTCAAAAATCTGTTGAACACCTCAGCACTTGATATTTACAAACATTCAAAAATAAAAGTCAGCAAGATGAATGTTTGTAAAATAGACTAACAATAGAATTGAAAAATGCGCATGTCATGAAACTTTTATTTGCTGTATTTTTATCAGTAGGCAGATTTTGATTCCTTCTTCTGGTCCATTTTTGTCTAGTGTATTTTTTTTTTATTGCAGAACCCTCAGTTTGAACAAATATATTTCTAATTAAGCTAGAAAGAAATAATTTGAAAAAGAACAAAAATGACTATTTGAAAAACCTCCTACTTTTCTGTTTGTGTTTTCTTAAGGCTTTAACATTGTTTTTCTAATCTATTTTTATCAGTTGAAAACTTTGTGATGTTCAAAACATTTTTAATCAACAAAATTAACAGATAAATCGTTCAGAAAATACTGGAAATCAGTATCATCGAAGAGAAACTCTTCGCAGGCGTTTTGTTTTCTAATGAATTAAACTTCTGTTCATGATTCTTGAAAAAGAAATCAAAACTTTATGAAAAATGAAAAAAGTCAGAATACTCTATTTTAGGTACTTGAAGGGGATTTTAAAAATTTAAGGGCCAACGGCCATGCCACGCTGAAAAAACCAGTTCTCGTCAGATCACTGAAGTTAAGCAGCGTTGGGCGCGGTTAGTACTTGGATGGGTGACCATTCGAGAATACTGTGTGCTGTTGGCATATTATGGGTGTGGTGAGCCCAAACTTGTAGTTATTTATAACTACAAGAAAACTATCCACCTAGAAACACTACCCGAATCGGGTAGTGTCACGCCTACCCTGAAAGGGAAATGGCTTAATGGTATACAACAAAGGGGTGAAAACGAGACTATGTAAAAAAAGGAGACAGACCGTGATTCGTGCTACAGAATCAATGAAGAGCAATTGCAATTTTCATGAATTTTGAATAATTGATATCTTGAACATTTAAACAATCTGCCAATGATTTGCAGTGAAATTCTACTTCTCAGGTTTGTAGTATACATTTAATTTTAAACTTTCTACATGTTACGATTACGATTTAAGAACTGCTCATTAGTTGCAATTTGAAAATTTCCCTTTATTTACAATTTGTAATTTGTTTAACTCTATATCGTAGATTATAAAATTGAAATTGTTGATTAAACGTTTTATTTCATATTTTCGAGATTTAAAGACTTTCAGTTGATCTATTTAAATTTGCATAATTGAATACGAATTTTTGAAATTTCGCTTAGTTAAATATAGATTTGATGAATTTTTCATTCAAAAATGGTTCCATTGTACCTACTTAGAATGGTAGAATTCCAAATACTTTAAATTTCAATGGATTAACTTCAAATATTATCATTTATCTGCAAAAATGAAGCAGTTTTTGTCAAATTTGAACATTTTTAACTTTCCATTGCGAAGCAGTTAAAATTTGAACTTGCCCCATTACAGCAGCTTTGAAATTGAAAGAAAACAAACATTGTTTCATTAAAAATGATAATTTGTTCCATGCAAAATTTTAGCATTTTCTTTCTTACAAAATTTTCCTAAACTTTGCGATTTTTATAAATGGCGAGGTATAATTTTTTCGGTTGGGCTAGGACTTCATTTTAAATATTAGATTTTTATTAAAATAAATTAGTCGTACTGATAAAATGATAATCCTTAATAAAAAATAAGTCTCCAATTATTGAATTAAAGCCGTTTTTTCAAAAAGGGGCCTAACTATTAAAATCTCGATTTCGAGAAAAATTAACAAAAGTGAATGGGAGTAAATTTGAATTAATAATCACGTATATATTTTTAATTGAGTCGAATATCCTCCTACATATCGCGTTAACTGAATGATGTGTTTGTTTTCAAAATAAATATAGAAAAGCATTCCTTACACAGGCAAAGGTGTGTAACTAATTTTTTTGCTAGTATCCGTCTTTTTTTCAACGATTGATATTCTATCTGTCTTTTCGGTAAATTAAGCCTAGTTTCCAGTAACTATAGTCTTTATTACTGACTAACCCCTCGACTTCTTTCTCACTTAAGACTCATAATATAAAAACTATTACAGAATAATTAAAATAACATGAAACTTTTGAACCTTATTTTTACTTCATTTTCGGGTGACGATTATCCTTTTCCTGTGTTTTTATGATACTCAGATCCTTTTTCGACGATTTTGAAATTTAATGAATGATTTAATTTAATTTATATTTTTACTCAATTTTTAACGCTTGAAGGTACATGTCATGATTTGGCTGGTATTTTTCTTTACTGATGGCTGTTTTGATTCCTTGTACTTTTTCATTTCATAAAATTATTGTCTTTTCACTTGGTTGAAATTATTTTCAGTCAATTGATTTGGCTCATCCCATTTTGTATCGTAAGTTATTAACCTTTAATATTAGCAGACATTTTAAAAATTACTTAGACCTCTTTTCGACCATCACCATACTTTGTAATCGATTTTAAGAGTAATAAGCGATTATTGATACTTTCTAATGAAGAATTTAGAAAAGGATATATAATAGACCCCTTTTACGTATTTAGTTTAATTTTTGCCAAAATATTACTTAGGCCCCTTTTTGACTAACGGCTTCAATTGCAAAACTGTTTTATGAATCATTAGGAATTGATGTACAAGAATAGAACAAATACAAAACTAATTTTACTAATTCTGTAGTTGGAACAGGTACAAAAGTAATTTAATAACTATTTCAAATACAAAATTAATTTTTTGTTTCTCCTATTCCTGAGAAAAATTATGATTGTATAATCTCGTGTAAAAAAGTTATATTTCTTCCTGACTTTGCAAGAACTACAAAATTAATTTAGTAACTATTCCAGTTGGAAAATTTTTTTGCACCTCTTCCAAATAAAAAATTACTCTTTTATCTGTACCAACTGCAAGTTTTGTTCGGATCAATCTCTTATCAAAACCTGTTGTTTCCCATTTTCAATACCCACCCGATGTGTACGTAGTTAAATAGAGGGGTAGGGCAGATAGGTAAAAAGAGGGTAGGGGTGAGTGCAAATTCAACCCTAATTGCAAGGCTATAATCAGCGCATCAAAATAAATCAAGATACAAGTTTTCAAAAATATACACAATTTTAGAACCCTGATTTTTAAAATTTCTCATCTCTTTTTTGGTAATTGATCAATTTGACAATTTTTTTAATTGCTACGTCGGACTTCTGTGCATTATATACGTTCCAAGAAATGTTTCCTAATATCTATTGGCATTATTAAAAAAGTTTCAGTAAAAAAATTTTATTAATAAATATTTCGAAAATATGTGAAAATTTATGAACTTGCATTTAAAAAATTCTCAATATCTGCCGAAGTCGTGAGTTTGGTAATTTTTTAAATTGCTGTATCGGAGTTCTGTGCATCTTTTCGAGGAAATTTAGTATACAATAAAACTATATACCTCTACAAAATATATGAGCTATAAAATAATTTTCGCAATGTTTACAAGCGTTTTCAATAATTTTTAGTAAAAAATTTGTATTATTCAAAAATTTCAAAGGTATCCAACATTTATGAACTTGTATTTGAACAATTTTCAGTCTCTGTCGTAGTCGTAAGTTTTATAATAATTATCAAACTCGTGTCGGTACCGTTTGTGGCCACTTTGAGATTTATAAGTAAATCTTAAATATTTAGTTCTTACTGTAGTATTATGTAGTATATTTATAGGGTTTTTTATATGTTGGCAACGCTGTGAACTCTTTTCTATAGGACGTTAAAAGTATAGTTCAAGAAATAATTAAAAACATATGTGGTCGCGTGTTGTACCTCGGCAATTTTAATTATTTCTTATAAGAATCTGCAGAACACCCCGATGAGTGAATTACTGATATTTGTTGAAAATCATAATCTTCTTTAAATATTTATATTATATACTACTTAAAAAACTTAATAGTAAGTTAAAAAACATGAATTTACTGGTAATAACCTAAAATATGAATAAAAAAGCCCATGGCCACAACTGGTACAGCAAAAGTATACACGTGCTACTTTTGGTCATGCCATGGCCACAAGTGGTGCATACGTTTTCCAGTTTTGGCCATATTTTTCTTTTTCAAATATAATTTCGAAAAAAGTTTTTTTCACACTATGCTGGTATTATTAGTGATTTTAGAGCATATATTTTAATATGCAAAAATAAAAAATAAATAGTGGATGGCCCTATTAATAATTATTGTAAATTTCCAAAGCATCATTGGAAAGAGTTGTTTGAAAAACATTCTTTATTGATTCCGTAAACAAATTGTGCCTATTCGTTGAAAAATATCCAAACTTTGAATATCTTTATGAGAATTGTTGAAATAATTAATAATTATTGTAAATTAGCGAAGTAAAGTAGGAAATAAGACTCATTATAAATACATTCTTTTTTGTTCTGTAAACAAATTGAGCCAATTCGTCAAAAATAGACAAAATCTGAATTTGTTTATGGAAATTGTTTAAATAATTAATCATTCTTGTAAATTTACATAAGCAACATAGAAAAGAGTCATGAATAGTGATGCATGATGATCATTTTCAAATTTTTCAAAAATCTCGTCAGATTAAATTAAAACCTTGAACACCATACTCATCAGATCGAGACGAACGATCACTCAGTCGAGATGATCGTCTCGTCTCGATCGACTTTTTTCATTGCAAATTCTTGATCTCCATTACATTTCAGTTCCATCTAACTATGTTTTAAGCAAATCTCGATTTCGTCCAAAAATGATCGATATGCATCACTAGTCACGAAAAATACTTTTCTTAGCCTCATAGAAAAAAGTAAACGGAAAAATATTCTTGGTCAATTCTATAAAAAAATTTACCTTTTTCGTTGAAAATAGCCAAGCTCTGGATATCTTTATGAAAATTTTGGAAATAATTAATAATTATTGTGAATGTGCAAAGTATCGTAGAAAAGAGATATTGAAAATACCTTCTTTGTTGATATCTAAAACAAATTGAGCCTATTCTTAAAAAAATAGCCAAACTTCTATTTTTTTCATGAAAATTGTTTAAACAATTGATAAATCTGGGAAATTTGCAGAGCATTATGGACAAAAATCATCGGAAAGATATCCTTAGTTAATTTTGTAAAAAATTGAGTCTATTCATTGAAAAATAGCCACGTTCCTAATTGGTTTGTAAAATTGTGTAAATAATTAATAAATCTTGGAAATTTACAAAGCAACATATAAAAGAGTCCTTGGAAAGTTATTCTTAGTTAACTCCGTAAACAAATTGTGCCTATTCCTTGAAAAACAGCCAAACTCTGTAAATGTGTAAATGTGTGAAGTATCGTAAAAAAGAGTGATTAGAAATACATTCTTCATTAATTCTGGAAAAAAATTGAGCCTATTCTTTAAAAAATAGCCCAACTCTTCATTTGTTTATGCAAATTGTTTAAATAATGATTAAATCTTTGAAATTTGCAGAGAATTATATACAAAAAGTCATTGGAAAGACATTCTTAGTTAATTTTGTAAAAAATCGAGTGATGAAGTTATCCAATCATCACCTGTTATTATTGAAGTAATCGAACCTGATGCAGTTTCTACCGCTAACAAAGAAAATGCATGTAATTATAACACTCTAACGATACGTCGAAAGTCTGCAGATGAAATTATGGATGAAGTAATTGTGTGGCCTAAAAAAAACAGTCTTCAAAGCCGAAACGTGCTGTTCAACATTTACCTTCAGTAATAACAGCTGATAAATGGATAGAAGAAGAAGAAAAAAAACTTAAGAAAATTGAAAGAGAAGAGAGAAATGAAAAACAGGAAAAATTAAAACAAGAAAAATTAGAGTAAAAACCTAAAAAACAATTAGCTGAGAAAAAACCTGTTAAACCGCGAAAAAATTCTAAAAAATAACTAATATTTCCCTATGTGTGACAATTTTATTGTATTTTGTTTAATTATATTAAAAATAAATTGATATATTGATAATTAATTAAGTTAATATTAATAAAATTCACTCCAACAAAAAAAATTACTTACTATGGCCAAAAGTGGTGCAACCAAAGGCCACTACTGGTGTATCTATGGCCACTACTGGTAAAACAGGAGATAAGATTAAATATTATTAATTTTTTATAATAAAGTAAGGTTCAAAGGTTTGGACTTTTAATAATTCGATTATAGATATACACTAATAATGTTATGAATTCATATTTCGTTATGAAATATTTTATTTAGGTTAATTTAATTCTTGATAAAAGATACGAAATTACTTAAAGTGGCCACAAACGGTACATCTACCCTATTGTGTATTTAAATATACCTGATCTAATATTATATATATATATATATATATATATATATTTGAAAAAAGAGTTAAACAACCACCGCAGGGTCCCAGTTCACAAATTTGAGAAATAATAAAAATTGTTGCTTAAAATTACAAAAATGTACAACTATACTATCTTCAGTTCTAATGAAGATATTAAAGCAATTCATACTCTAAACTGTAACGGATAGGCTCTGTAATTATTCACAATCTCCAGGAAGGATGTCATTATTTTATTGTTGGTGAAACACGCGATATTTTTAGACATTTTTTTTGGTTGGAAAGCAAGTGTCACACAGCAGCGGGGGTGCCTTTTTTTCTGCCGACCGCTGATGCCTTTCTATGACCCGTGCTTCCGAACCGGCAGCAAACAAAAATGCACCCCCGCTGGTTACTAACACTTACTTTCCAACAAAAAAAATGTCCGAAAATATCGCGATTTTTACCAAAAATAAAACAATCACATCCTTACGGGAGATTGTAAATAATTACCCGCATAGCACGCTATATTCCATTCCTATTCCATGAATATTCCATTGGAACATTGGGAATATTTCCGTGGAATATTGCATCCACTTTTCAGGAACATTGAAATGTTTTGAACATTCCTGTCGAACTTTGTCTGAACATAGCGTTGTATGTTCCCTGAATGTTTCTGTTGAATGTAGCCCGAATATTGCCCTGCAAGTGTCTGGTATATTCCGGTCGAATATTGAGGCAAAATTTACAAAAAAAATTTCAAAAAATTCTGTCGTCCTTTTCTGGAACACTCCTTTGAATGTGTTAGGAAAGTTTCAGTGACATATCACCAGTGCATTGTCTTGAAAGAATATTGTATAATGTCTACTTGAATGAATTCATTGGAACCCTGCTTGATCATTTTTCACTTTTATTACTTCGTTTTGCACCTAATACAACTTGAAATAGTAAAATTGATTTTTTGACCAAATACAAGTGTTTTGTCTAAATTTTGATTTATGTACATTACAAATCTGTTTAAAAAATCTCCATTACGTCAGAATTTTGAAGAAAACGTGGTCAAAAAGTTTGAATTTCTAAACACGCGCTATTTTTCAATTTCTTTAAAATAAAAAATGCGAGAGATGAATGATAAATAAATTGAAAACAAAACTGAAAACGAAACATAAAACATTTTAATCTTTATTCAGAAAAAACTAAGATCTAAACTTGAAATAAAAACATTTTTTTAAAGGACCATTTTCCTTCACATGAATCTTCACATTCGTCTAATTCTTCGGATTCCCCTTCAATTTCCTCTTCCATATCCTGGCCGTCCATTTCATCCATTAGGTTAGTGTCTTTTGTGAAACGAATTGAAGTATATAACGATTCCATTTCTAATCAAGCAGACTGACTATCTTTAAGTCATGAACGACGTAGGATAACATAAAAAAGTAAGCGGTACAACTTTTTTACGCGACGAAACTTTTTTCTTAATATTTTTTCGTATCTTTCGCCGTTGGTGAAAAAAATTCGAAAATTTAATTTGATGAGAAATCAATTCTCTTGGCCACAAAAATGGTTTGGACCGCTGAAAGCTTACAAGAGATCTTTCGAATAAAAGAAGAAATGTAATTTTTTTAATTAGCCAACAATCTAAAATGAAACAACTCCAAATTTAAAGCTTAGATTGCAAATTATCTCTCCATTTTTTTGACTGTTGTTATAAATAAATTTTCGATAAAGGAGTTTCTTCGATCTTTCGGATATATAATCCACGTTTGACACCAAAAATTGCTTTTTTGATCTTTACATTGGACCCTAAGACCAAAGAAACCCCTTTATGAAAAATTGAATTATTAATAAATATAAAGGTCGGTTCGAAATAAAATAAGCTTAATATATATATATTTTCAAACAAACTTTTTGAAATTTTCCGATACACCTTAAAATATGATGGGAAACCTCATCCTAATCGGTAGAGTAAACCTTAATATCTCCGCCAATTAGGTCAAAAGTTATAGATCTATGAACACTAAAGAAGATAAGTAATACTAATAATAAACTTACAATTCTCTGATGTATCTTTTTTTGCTCCAGTTAACCAATTGGAGGTAATTCTTTTCATTCCTACTTCTGCGGCTTTTGACTTTTACTATCTAATAGCAGCTCATTAAGAGAACTTTTTATTTTAATAATTCTAGGAACCGCAAATTAAATTTGTGTTAGACTAATCTATTGAATTTACCTAAATATCGGTCTGGAAAATAGAACAAAAATCAAGTCTCTGTGTGGAGTAATGGAAAAACGACTGCTTCCTTCCTTGTGGACATTTTCCATAACTTTGCATCCAGTTCTTGTCAGGACCAAGAGAAAAGTCTGTCGCTTGTCTCTGATATTAAATTAATGTTAAAGACACTAGAATTCTGTGACTTATCGTGCAGGTCTCTGAAAGGTAAACTTTCATTCCCTATAAAGAAAATTTTGTTTTTGGCGGGTCAAATGTAGTCTAGTAGGTTCTGATCTTTCAGTTGAAATCATTTTTAAACTGAACGATCACAACCTACTAGACTACATTTGATAGGCCTGCTCCTACCAATAAGGAATTTGTTTACAAGGCGTCAAAATGTCATATGTCATCCTAGTAGACCACTTCTTTATTGCGGTACAGATATAATTAAATAATACAAAGTTGTCAATCTCAAGTTATTTTCTATTGAATGCCACAACATAAGAAATAATTGCATCTTACTAAAGGATGATCCCATTGCAGCTGTGCCCAATATCGTAGAAAGTGACAACAATATTTTCTTGAAAGTGAATAAACATTCACCTTTAAGATACCTGTATGATAAGCCACATACTTCTAGTGCCTTTAACATTAATTTAATATCAAAGAAAAGCGACAGACTTTTCTCTTGGCCCTTAAAAGAGCTGCATGCAAAGTTATGGAAAATGTCCAGAAGGAAGGAAGGAAGCAGTCGTTTTCCATTACTCCACACAGAGACTTGTTTTTTGTTCTATTTTCCAGACCGATATTTAAGTAAATTCAATATATTAGCCTAACACAAATTTGATTTGCGGTTCCTATAATTATTAAAATAAAAAGTCCTGTTATTTATCTGCTATTAGAGAGAGAAGGTCAAAAGCCACAAAAGTAGATATTAAAACAATTACCTCCAATTGTTTGACTGAAGCAAAAAAAATACATAAGCGAATTGTAAGTTTATTATTAGTATCACTTATATAATTCTTTAGTGTTCATATGTAGATCTATAGTTTTTAACCTAATTGACTGAGATATTAAGGTTTACTCTACCGATTCGGATGAGGTTTCTCATCATATTTGGAGGTGCATCGGAAAATTTCAAAAAGTATGTTTGAAATTATATATTAAGCTTATTTTCTTTTGAACCGACCGACCTTCATATTTATTGATAAATCAATTTTTGATAAAGGGGTTTCTTCGGTCTTAGGGTACGATGTAAAGAGCAAAAAGCCATTTTAGGTGTCAAACATCGATTATATATCCGTAAGACCGAAGAAACTCACTTCTCGAAAATTTATTTATAACGACGCTCAAAAAAATGGAGAAATAATAATTTGGAATCTAAGCTTTAAATTTGGAGTTGTTTCATTTTATTATTTTGGCCAATTAAAAAAATTACATTTCTTTTTTATTCGGGAGATCTCTTGTAAGCTTTCAGCGGACCAAACCATTTTTGTGGCCAACAGAATTGATTTTTCATCAAATTAAATTTTCGAATTTTTCTCACCAACAACGAAAAACACGAAAAAATTTTAAGAAAAAAGTTTCGTCGCTGAAGAAAGTTGTACCGTTTACTTTTTTATATAATCTCACGTCGTTCACGACTTAAAGATAGTCAGTCTGCCTGATTAGAAATGGATTCGTGCTATATTTTAATTTTTCTCACATTTTAAAGCAAGGAACAAAACAAAGAATTAACACAAACTTAATGGATGAAATGGACGACCAGGATATGGAAGAGGAAATTGAAGGAGAATCCGAAGAAGACTAACGTGAAGAAGGTTCATGTTAAGGAAGATGGTCCTTTAAAAACATGTTTTTATTTCAAGTTTCGATCTTATTTATTTCTGAATAAATATTAAAATGTTTCGTTTTCAATTTTTTTTTCAATTCCTTTATCATTTATCTCTCACATCTTTCATTTTTAAGAAATCGAAAAATAACGCGTTTTTAGACATTCGAACTTTTTGACCACGTTTTCTTCAAAATTCTGACGTAATGGAGATTTTTTAAACAGATTTGTGATGCACATTATTCAAAATTTAGTATAAACACTTGTATTCGGTCACGAAATCAATTTTACTATTTCAAGTTATATTGGGTGCAAAAAGAAGTAATAAAAGTGAAAAATGGTCAAGCAGGGTTCCAATGAGTTTCTGAAATAGACATTATACATTATTCTTTCAAGACAATGCGCTAGTGATATGTCACTGAAACTTTCCTAACACATACAAAGGAGTGTTCCAGAAAAGTGGGACAGAATTTTTTGAAACTTTTTTGTAAATTTTGCCTCAATATTCGACCGGAACATACCAGACCCTTGCAGAGCAATATCCGGGCTACATTCAACAGAAACATTCAGGGAACATACAACGCTATGTTCAAACAAAGTTCGACAGGAATGTTCAAAACACATTTAGGGCCATATTCCAAAAATATTCCCTAGGACGTTTGAATCGCTTTAATATCTTCATAAGAACTGAAGATAGTACAGTTGTACATTTTTGTAATTTTAAGCAACAATTTTTATTATTTCTCAAATTTGTCAACTGCAATTTGTTCACAAATATTTTCCTCATATTCACGAATGTTTTCAAATTTTTCCATTGCCTCTCGTATAAGAAATAATGCTCTAAACTTGACTCTTCTTTAATGTGCCCGAAATTCTTTACTTTTTTTATATTTTTCAGTCTGCAAAGCACAACTTTTTTTACAATAAAGTCTTCAAGCTCATTTACGTGGAACACTTCAAGCTTTCAAATGACTATTTACTTATTACTCTGGCATTTTTTTTGGCTGAGTCGTTAAACTTCAAATGCAGTATGGAATGGAGGCGTCGAATTGTATTCGAAATTTAATTAATAATTTTCTAAAAAAAAACAAAAAAAAATTATTTCGGGATTAGTGGTTAGTGATTAGGCTTTCAAACTCAGAATGGGTTCAAATGACCTCACTGAGAGGTGGCATTCCAAAAAGAAATTTCCAATATTTTGGCAATTTTTATGAAGATAAAGAACATTCCCGAAAATCGAATTTTCAATTTAGGAAAAAAATAAAAACTCACTTTCGAGATACATCAATGCTGAAGTGAAGCTTAAAAAGCCGAATTGGGAAGTATCATTGGATTCCGAAAAATTGAAGAGAAACTTTTTTCGTTCGAGACACATTTTTTCAACTTTGGATTCAGGCGCAAAAAGTTTGAATGAAGTTTGAAAGACGTCATCAGGTTCACAGAAAATGTAGGGGAAAAGATTTTAGACGGTGATTTAAATCCTCACTTTAAATTAAAGAAATGAAAAGCAAAATAGATTTGTAGCTGCTAAGTTGTAAAAAATTACAAAAAGTTTCAAAAACTTGCAAAAAAGTTAAGAAAATTTTCGGAATTCAATTCAATTTAAAAAATGACATTATTAAAAAACCCTTCAGCCACAATGAGAGGTATAGATTTTTACAAATCAACAATTTCAGCCATTTCGAGATATTAACTGTAAATGTATCTATAAGCCAAACATTTTTTGGGCAAGTAGAACAATACGGACAAAAAATATATATACAAATAGTTTGCTCGGAACTTGTTGTTTTCTGAGGGAAAATTATTGGTCCCGAAATTAAATTTTATTTGAAACAACTTCTGAAGTTTGAAGGCAAAAAAAAATCTTTAACAAAATACTTCAATTTTTGACAAAAAACTAAATAGTTGAATTTTCAACTGAAAAGGCACATTTTCAACCGAAAATGGAATAGTTGCATTTTCATTTCATTAATTGTCAACAACAACAAAAACGAATTTTCAACAAAATAGTTAAATTTTTAATCAGTGAGACGAATCTTCAACAAAAAATCCGCCCGCTTCGCGGGCACATTCTCATAGCGCGCTTCGCGCGCGGCTCGCTTCGCTCGCAAGTTTCAGCGCGCCTAGGGCGCGCACCTGTTGGATCTCGCGCTTCGCGCTCGATAATGTATTCACCTCGCGCTGCGCGCTCGGACACATTTGTCGTCTAGGTTTTCACACTTCGTGTCCTCGCTAGTGCACGCTTCGCGGGCTAATACTCTGTTAAAGCTTCATCGTTATGACCTGCTTTTGGTTTAATTATGTCAGTTTTACATAAAAAGATGAACTAATTTACTTAAGGTTCTATCGACCTTAAGGAACACATTCTCATCACGACACTCGCGCTTCGCGCTCGATATTTCGTTTGATCATCATGTGAACCTCGCGCTTCACGCTCGTTTCTGTTCATCGTATAATAGAAGCCCAAAAGTTCGCCACGACCATATGTTATGTTCAATCTTCTTCAGATAAAAATGACTAAAGTTGTATTTGATTTAAAATGAAGAAGGTAATTCCTTTACTTTAGCGTATATTTCCGTATCTTTATAATAAATCCTACAATCAGAAAGATTTTTTTCCAACTATCTGAAAAGGGGAGAAAAAAAGTATTTAAGTCGTTTTTGGAACATATATCTTGCTTTTTCATTCATAATCAAACCGACCCCTTGACTACCATGTGATTCCCTATCTACTCCTAACCATATTTCAAAACCGCTTTTCAACACCCCATTTTCTATGTTTGTACTTTCGCATCCCTTTTTCTTTGTCTCAGGTACACATAAAATATCTAGTTTCCTAGCATGCATAGTTTCTCGTAGTTCTCTTACTTTAAGATCATTCACTCCCCTAGCATTCCAAACACCCAGTCTCCATTCATCGCCTGAAACTCAAACTTTACGTTTACCGTGTGTATGCATTTAGTCAATCAAAGTTTCAGTCCAGTCCGAGGCTACTTTATTGTTTGTATTGTTCATGTTTAGATTGTACACCCAACTACCACCTTTATGCGCGAAATTTGTTTTGCGAGTTGAAATCATGTCCAAGTCAAGTAGTGATTCACCGTATAGTGGAGAGTCCAGCTCTAACGTCAGTCCCACGAAAACTTCTGTCACGGGGGGGGGGGGGGGGG
>CAKNYM010052616.1:470893-533502 GCA_932195095.1 Andricus curvator | reverse complement strand
CAAATTTTACACAAATCTAATACCTTCTCTAGATGAGAATGTAAAAAATTATTCTTGAACAAACTAGTTCATCCTTCAACCAAGCAGTTGTATTTGCAACCAAAAAATGAATTCTCATCGAAAAATGCAATAGTTGATATTTTAACCAAAAAAGCTTTTAAATAAATAACTGTTGAATTCAACCAAAAAGTACCTCATTATGATTAATTATTGGCAAATATAATTGCTTTCTTATTTTTTCTTTTTCATAATTATTTAATCATCAACTTAGAAGGCATGAATTACAAATTTTGATATCCAAGGATCTCTGATTTTAAATTACATGTACAAATTTAAAAAAATATTATGTATCACCCTCATAGATATTCTTCCTCTAAAGTATCATTTGAACAAAAAATTATCCCAAAACCAGGGAAATAGGCTGATTATTCAATTATTAAAAAAATATTAGTTTTTTAGGCCAAATATTTACATGTAGAACCAAGAAGATGAATTTTCAATAAAAAAATATGAATTCTTGACGAAGCATGTGATAGTTGAAATTCCGACTAAAAAGTTCATTTTAATCCAAATAGTCAAATTTTCGACCAAAAAACATGAATTATCAACGAAAAATGTAATAGTCGCTTTTAAACTCAAAATGGTTTTAATTTTGAATAAAAAAGAGGTGATGTCATCCAAAACGTACGATTTTCAAGAAAATAGTTGGATTTTCAACCAAACCGTTGAATTTTCTATCCGAAAATATAAATTAAAAAAAAAATAATTTTCAACTAAGTAATTGAATTTTCTACCAAAAAGATGAATTTTCAACTAAAAACATTACTTTTCTACTAAAAAGATGAATTTTTCACAAAATACATAATAATACATCTTTTTAAAACTTCGAAACCTTCTAAATATCGTTTAAAATAATTCTAATTGTTCCTAGAGTTAGAAAAATATTGCGTATAAGTTTATAATTCTTCGAAATATCTTGTGAAATTATTGGTATTTTTCATAAAGTTTGAAAAAAATCTTGTATCATTAGAAAAATTGCCTTTAAATCTCCTGGATTCGTTTTTGACAATTTTGAAAATCTTTTGCAATGGTTTAAAATGTTTTAAAATATTCTTTTGAGATAAATTTTTATTTACGAATTTTATTTAGTTATCGCTTCTCTGCACCGTAGAAGACGTTTCACCTTGTCTTAGAAATGACCAGAGGTTTTTTTGATAGACTTGAGGACTTTTTGCTGATAAAAACTCGCTATAAAAAAATTGTTCATGCCTAGAGAATAAAAATGTAAATGCAACTAAATTTTTAAATACCTCGTCATTTTTATGTATTTTCAAATATTTTCTTTTATAGCTATAGCTTTAAAAATGATGATTTTAAATACCTCAAAACTTCTTTCTGATAAAAAGAAAACACTAGAAAAAAAGTAAGAAGGTAAAAAATGAAACACTGAGTTTGTATTTCTTGTTTAAATTATATTTCTTTAGTTAACCATAAAAACAGTATTTTGCACGTCCACGTATTATTTTTTAGGATTTATCCTATACATTTGAGGAACTTTTGCTGATTATAATTGGCTACAAAAAAATTTGATATGCCTAGAAAATAAAAAAATTGTAAATGCAGCAAACTTTGAAGTACCTCAGAATTAAAAGCCACCAATTTTCCGAAAACTTATAAACTAGAGGTTGCAGTCGTTCATTCGAATTTTCAATACAAATTTTGACACGCTTGGAACATTGGATCATTCGAAATAGAAAAAAATATAACTGTATGTCAAACTTGATTTCCTGAGATTATTAAAAAATTTGAAATGAAAATTGTAATAATATAAGGAAATCAAGCCGGATTTATGTACATTTAGATTTTTATCTATTCTGAAAAATACAATGTTGCAAGCGTGTCCAAATTTTCATGAAAAATTCAAACAAACTACTGTACACCTCTATTATATACATTACGTATATGTATACGAAATTTACTCCATAATTTTTTTAACAAATTATTTAAAGATTGGAGGGGAGAAAATGGTGGATTTTAAATTCAGAATGGATTGAAATGATCTAACCTGAAGGGTGGCATTCAAAAACGAAATTTCCAATACTTTGACAATTTTTGACGAGACAAACAACGTTCCTGAAAATCGAATTTTCAATTTAGAAAAAAAAATAAAAACACTTTTTCGAGATACATTCATACTGAATTGAAGCATGAAAAGTCGGATTGGGAAATTAGAATCTGAGAAATTGAAGATAGAAGCTTTTTTCTTTAAAGACTTTAAATTAGATGGTGATTTAATTCCTTTAAATTAAATGAAGGAAAAGCAAAATAGATTTGTAGCTGTTCAAGTTTCAAAAAATTATAAAAAGTTCCAAAAACTTGCAAGGAAGGCTGAAAAAAAGTTTTGAAACATATTCGAAAAATGACATTAAAAAACCCTTTAGCCACAATGAGTTTGATCAAACATCCCGAGCTATACTGAATATAAAAATAGGTACCTATAGATTTTTTACAAATCAACAAGTATTTGGCTCGAAAACCGATGCTTCTTAAGAAAAAATTATTAGTCCAGAAATTAAATTTTGTTTGCAACAACTTCTGAATTTTGAATGAATTTTCAACTAAAAAAGATCAATTTTGAACCAAAAATGGAATAATTAAATTTTCAATTAAAAAAATTAATTTTCAAACAAACAAAAAAACTGTTCAAAATCTTCAAAAATCTACATTCAAAAACGTAGATTTTTCAAAACTTCTAAATATCTTTTAAACTTACTCGATTTTTTAAAATTCTTTAATCTTGCACAATTGAAAAATTAGTCTTTAAAATCACACACTTTTTTTTTAAATTTTAGAAAATCATGAATTTTAGATTTTTTTTCAACTTTCTCTTAAAATTAATTTTTTTTATAACGCTTAGAACTTTTTCAGAAATGTTAAGATAATTTTTGTATTCCCTTGAAAACTTTCAAAGTTCTTAAAAAGTTTCTAAAGTTTTTGTTCAAAATCTTTGTTAACATTTTTTTTTAATATTTCCAAGTTTTAAATTATTTTTTAATCTTTTCAAAACATGTAAATGTTTTAAATTCAGTAAAATTCTCTTTTTAATTTTGTGATCTTGCAATATTGACATTTTTTTCTTTAAAATCATATAATTTCAAAATTTTAGGAAATCATGAGTTTTAAAATTTGTTGTTAAAATTATTTTTTTGAATAAAAAATCATTAGACATTTTCCCAGGAATCTTAAGAAATTTTTCTTATTCTCTTCAAATCTTTCAAAATGCTTAAAAACATTATTTACTCAAAATCTTCAAAAATGTACATTATCTAAAAAAAATTTGAAAACTTTGCAAGTTTTTAATTATTTTGTAATCGTTCCAAAACTTCTAAAGATCTTTTAATCTTGCTATAATTTTTTCTAAAATTTTGTAATCTTGCAAACTTGAAAAATGTTGCTTTAAAATCTTCTACAGTCTTTTTATATGGTTAAATAAAATTAATTATATATTATAATTATATGACAACAAAATTCTTTTCTTGATGAATATCAAATGACAGTATTTTCAAATTCAGGATTAAAAGATTTATATTATATTATATTCGAGAATCTCAATACTGTCGCTGGTCTTGTCGAGAATCGCTTTTTTACGTTGAAAAAGGTTATTCTTATTCTTCAATAAAATGTATTGATATTACAGGTCAATCGATTCGCCTAGAATTGAATAGACTTTTATATTCTTTCATCTACTTGGAATTATGTTAATGAAAAAAATTATACTATAAGGTACCAATTTTTAAAATATTATAAAAGGTGCAAAAAACAATTAAATGAATATTTTTAGGATTTCTTGTTTAAGTTTTGATACATTAGTGTTAAAAAGAAGCTCTCCACATTTTATGAATTTACCTGCAATAGTCTTCAAGTTATCGTGTTAACAAAAAATGGTTTAGAAGGTTGTATTAGTAATTTATTAGAGATCCTTCAACATTCATCAACTGATAAATGTGTAATAAATCTTTTTAAAAATATTTGAAATTGTTACAACTGCAAAATTTCCTCTATTAGGAAGCTAATTCTATTAGTTCTTTAAACTCTATTAGTTTAATTGTAATCTTTTCCAATTTAAAATTCATCAAATTTGAATGGCTCAACATTTTATAATCAGTTTTACTTCGGAAGTTATAACATAATCCAAAAAATATAATAAAATTATAAAACTAAACATTATTTTTTTTAATGTCTTTTTTCTAGAAATTTTAAAATAAAAATAAGACTTATAAAAGAAGTTCTGAAAAATTAAAAGTAAGTGTAAAGAAAGAGGGGTTTAGCAACTGACAGTAATAAATAAATGAACAAAGAGACATTGTTGAAAAATTGATATTTTTATTAAACATAAGAGGAACAACGAATTGTCTCATAAACTCATAGAGCAAGTTATATTTTCAATCGCCGCATCTCTTTCACAGCAATATTTGACATTATTAACAATGATTCATTTAATAATAGAACAATAACAAATATGTATTACAACAGCCTACATAAGATATTTCCATTTACGATGAACAAAACCGTAAAAATGCTGCTACACACGTATCTAAAAGTCGACATGGTTTTTACGTAATCACTGAAATGCCTATTTTAATCTAAAGAGAGAAAAGGGGTTGCTCATGGTTGAGGCAAACACACGATAATAACAAAGAGGAATTGAACAGCTCTTCATTTACGAAGAAATATTGTGCAGATATGCCGACGCAGAATTCAGGAGTCCCAGTCGTTGCTTTTGCTTTCGCTGCTCCGTCATCTACAACAAAAAGCAACAAGTTCATTTAATTTTTCCATAACAGCTTCATTAAAAAAAAATTCTTTCTTATAGGCTTGGTATTTAAAATTTTCCAATCAAAAATATTTATATTCTGAATGCAATTTGCTATTCATTTTCATTATTTTTTTATTTTTTTAGTTACTCAAATTGTAAATCGACCAAGTTCAAATACACAGTTCTTTCTTTTTAAAATGATATATTCTTCATGATTCTTCAATTTTGAATGTTTTAATTTTATATATAAAAATTTTGATAGGCATAACTTGGCATTTTTCAATTTTAAAAATATTGAATTGAAGGCCTCAAAGTAAAAGCTTCTGTATTTTCAACGCGCAAAATTTCAAGATTTTGAATGTCGATTGCTACAATTTGAATTTTGAAAGGCTTCTACTGTTAGTGAAGATTTTTCATTGGAAAAAGCTTACACACTGGTCTAAAAACTAAACTAATTGTCTAATTCCTAAACTTAGTTTAGTTTCGAATAAATCCATTTAAAATTATTTATCAATTTAGAAGGCATGAATTACAAATTTCCTTTAAAGTATTATTTGAACACCTTCCAGTACTTTTTACTGTTTTTTAACGTCAGATTTTACAGCACAAAATTCTCTCAAAATAGGGTGATTTTTCAAAAACAAAATTTTTTTTTAATATTAATTTTAGGCCAAATATTTCCACTTAGAACCAAATAGTTTAACTTTCAAGTAAATGAGACGAATTTTCAATAAAGTAGTGGAATTTTTAACGAAATGGTTGAATTTTCAACAATAACAAAAATCCAATTCAACTAAAAAAAGTTTAATTTTTAACCAAATAGTTGAATTTTCAACAAATTAATTCAATTTTCAAATAGAGAAATGAATTTTCAACTTTAATTATCGACGAAAAATGTAATAGTTGATATTTCAAGCAAAATATATTTTAATTTTGAATCAAAAACAGTTCAATTCAACAACAAAAAGAACGAATTTTCAACGAAAAGTTAAATCCTTACCAAAAAGACGAATTTTCTACAAAACAGTTGAATTTTTAACTAAAAAATATCAATTTTCAATTTAAAAAAAAACGAACTTTAAAAAAAAGGAACATTTTTAGCCAAAGATTTATTTTTTCAACTAAGATGATGAATCTTCTGAAAAAAAATTAATTTGAAACAAAGGATCAAGTTCAACTTACAAACCCGTAGTTGAATTTTCAATAAACAAAGATGAATTCTCGAGAACAAATTTTTAAAAAAAGTTGAATTCAACAAGAAAAGACAAATTTTTGAATTTTCAACCAAAAAAGATACAATTTCTACCAAAGAGATGATTTTCAAAAAAGAGTTAAATTTTTATCCAAGAAAGATTTGACAGTCGAAAGAGAAAAAAACTTTCGAACAAATTGTTAAATTCTCAAATTATTAATTTTCTACCAAAAAAGACGCATTCTCTACAAAACAGTTGAAATTTGAACCAAAATGCTAATTTTCAGCCAATTTTCTACCAAAAAAGGCAAATTTGCGTCAAAACAGTTAAATTTTCAAGCCAAAAAAAGGAATTGTGTACATAACAGATAAATTTTCAAACCGAAAATATGCATTTTTAACAAAAAAGTTCATTTTCAACCTAATAGTTAAGTTTCCAATTAAAAACTATTAATTTTCAATAAAATAGTTAAATTTTCAACCAAATAGATGAATCTTCAACTAATAAAATTAATTTTTATCAAAGCAATTCAACTTTCAACCAAATAATAGAATTTCCAACCAAGAAGATAATATTCTATCAAAAAAGACGAATTTTCAATTAAAAACTGTAAATTTTCAACCAAAAATGAAATAGTTAGATTTTTATATGTTTTAAATCGTTCTCTTAATCAAGAATATTTTCTCTTTTTAAAATTCCATCATAAACAATTAAATCGTGATACTCATAGGTATAATTAAATATTTCTTTCCAAGATTTATCATTCCGTACATAATATAATTAATGCTTTAAATGTAACTTTGAAACTACACTCTTTAATGCTCTTAAACTCAAATTAAAAATAGTACAAATTTGGGCACCTAAAATGTTTTACGTTAAAAAAATATTAAAATTTATACAGATTCAGCGAAAAAATATTTGAGCTTCAAACAACAATTTCTGTCTCCGGATTTCACATTTTCAATATATTTTTAAATGTTTCAACAATTATAAACATGATATAATATAATAAATAATAGTGTACAGCCGACGGGAAATAGAGGAGACGGGAAATCAGGGAGAGTGGAAATAGGTGAGACTCCACTGTATTGTATTTTAAAATATATCGTATATTTACAGAGAAAAGGGGAAGTTTTTCGAGAATAGGGGAAAATGGAAATTTGAAATTAAAGGGGAAACGCAGGAGAAAGATCCATGTAACATTTAAACGAGTCAAAATTAAAAATAGTTTTGAGAGAAACTTTAAAAACTTTCTTAGATAAAAATGAAGAACAAACCTGATCACGAAGTTCGGTGAGTTGTTGTGAAAGACATTTAACTAGTGTTTGCGTGGTTTCCAGTTGCGACTGCAGACTTCTGAGTTCGACTTGTTCGCCCTCACCTTCATCGGCAGCCAAAGATTTCGCCCTCAGCCGTGGAAACCAATCGAGATTTCGATCCTGTGAAAGTACATAGAGCTTAAAGAAATGCACTGTGAGAAAATTTTCCAAGCTCTATGAACAATTACCTTGACCATCGCGTAAACGTAGGATTCAGGTCCTGTAAATTCAGTTGGATCCTTGACCTTCACCAGAACTATAAAGTAGAGGTAATGCCACATATTATGCTCGTGTTTCACGTGCTCTTCAAAGGAGACAGTTTTGTTATCGAAAGCCGACCTATTCAACCCTGTAAATAATAAAATAAAATTGTAGAGAGGTTAAAATAGTTTCCAGTTATTCAGTTTTCCAACATATATCAGAAAAATAACTTTCTACAAATTAAATCCAGCATTAAATAAAATAGAAAATAAAATAAACTCCGCTAGGAATCGAGCCAAGGAGCTTTCGTTTGCCGGACGACTGGTCTGGCAACTGAGATACGGTCATCCAGGGAGCGAAACGTCCTGGGCTCGAATCCCAGCGGAGTTTACAGGCGTTCCTTTTTTTCTCAGAAAATTTTTATTATTCAATTGGGTTGGAACGATAGATTTCTGGTTTACGGATGGTAAAACGAAATTTTCCTGATAGAACTGATCAGAATGATTAAAATGAGAATCTTAGATAAAAATAGTTAAATGAGGATTTTTATAATCTTCGGTGTCGGAGATGATCTACATACCGCAAATGAAACAGGTGTTTTTCAAAATCAGCTCTTTTTGTTGTTTTTCTGATCTGAGATCCGCAAAAGTATCGATAATGACACCAAAAATCAGGTTGAGAACTATAATTATCACTATGAAGAAGAAGAGCAAATCGTAAACGACTCGGGCGACGAACAATGGTTCCTGAAACGTAAATAGTAGTTTTTAAATTAGAAACTGAACATTTAAAATTAAAATTCCATGAAGATTTCAGATTTTCCAGATCAAATTTTTAAAACTTCTAGCCCAGTTTTTGTGAAATTATTAATTTATATAAATTTAAGGATTATTTCAGCAATAATAATTCAGAGCAAACTTTCATGGGAGTAGAAAATTGCTATGAAGAAATAATTTCCTTTTTCAAACTGCAACATATTTTTTTCCTTGAAATACACATTTGTTTTCAATCTCTCAAATTTGAAATCCGAAAGTTCTTCCAAAATTTGTAATGGATTACAGACACTTAATTCTGAGCTAACGTTTTTTAAAATTTGACTTAAAGACTAAATTCAGTGTCTGGCGGAAATACACTTTTCTACTGAATTCTACTTATTTTTGCCTGACAAAAGCAGTAAGTAGTGAAAAGTAGAAAAGGAATCTTATAGTCACATTTTTTCACAAACATATTACATATATTAACTGATTGATTAGTTAATAGAGTAATTTTTTTAACTAAAATTTACAATTCCCTATTTCAAGTCAAAATTATCATTCTTTACGAAGATTCCCGGTTACAACGGAGAATTATAATTCTTCTGGATAAATTCCAGTTCTAGCTCAGAATTTGTTAAAATTTAAAAATTCCCTGTTCTCAAAATGTCTCAGATTCAACTCAGAATTAAAATTTCTTTCAAAAGTTCCCTGTTGCAATCAAAAATTTCAATTCTTTTCGAAAATTTCCAGTTCTAGTTCAGAATTTGTTAAAATTTGAAAATTCCCTGTTCAAATACAGAATTTCAATTCTTCTCGAAAATATCCCGCTTTAAATCAGATTTATAATTCTTTTTGAAAATTCCCTGTTCCAATCGAGAATTTCAATTATTTTTGAAAATTTTCAGTTCTAGCTCAGAATTCGCTAACATTTGAAAATTCCCTGTTCCGAGTCAGAATTATAATTCTTTTGAAAAATTCCCTGTTCAAATCCAGAATTGTAATTCTTTTTGAAAGTCCTCCAAATTTAAAATGGCCAAATTTGGCTGTTCTCATCTTAAGGCGTTTAAAAATATTAAAGGTTTTTAAAAAAATCGAAGCTAGGAATATTATGGAAATATAAATTGCAATGTCTGACCAAAATATGCTTTTCTACTGAATTCTTCTTACTTCTGCCTGACTATAACAGTAAGTAGTGAAAAGTAGAGAAGGTATCTTATACTCAGACGTTTTCCACAATCATCTTACTTCTGAAATATGAAATTGTAAAATATTTTTAAAAATTCTATGAATATGACAAAATGGTCCACATTTCATTGCTTATATTTCGACAATTCCAGGGGGTTTTCAGGTATCTCTAGATTTTTCCAGGTATAATTTTTCTTAATTCGAATATTCAGTATCGCATTCTTTAAAGTAATTCTGACCCAGCACCCCTTAAAATCATTACGTAATACTTTAATTACCCCATTTATTATGCATCTGTAAATGGTTGAATTGTAATCAAGTTGATTAAAAAATCGTGAAATTTATTTAAAAATTGGAATAAGTACACTAATTTCACGAGTTTAATATAAATATATTTTCCTGAGATTAGTGAAAATGGTCAAACGAAGTTTGATTTTAAAACATATAAATCTAGTACTACGAATTTACTTTTAGAAATGAAAAAAATCGTTATTTAATTTAATTTCACAATTATTAAAGCAAATCGAAAAAATTTCCTGATTTTAATAAAAATTCCCTGACTTTCCGTGACCAACAAAATTCCCTGACATTTCCAGGTTTTCCAGGTGAGTGGGACGCCCTATCCAATGAAAATACTTACTGTACTTGAAGGTGCACGTAAAATATCACCAATTCCTCCACCGTTTCTTAATCCCTGATTCAAAGTCGTGACGATACACATAACTAGTGAATCGCAGGCTCGCTCCTTCATTTCTCCTCCGATGGTTACAACTTCTGCTCCCATGTCACCGTCTTCATTTTGTTGTTGTGCGTATTGAGAAATTGTTTCTGTTACTTCACAGCTCTCGTTATCTTGTTTGCTACAGGAACCACTCACTGCAATTTTCTCTGGAGCTAGACAAGCAAATTTTAAAATTACAAATTTAGGACTATCAGGCCTCACAGTCCTTATGGGATAAAATATAGGGACCAAAGGGCACTTTTTGTCGCGCTCATAGGGTACTTTTTCGCGCTTAAAGGGTAATAAATTCAGGATGAATTTATAAGTCTTTAAAAACAATTCAAGTTAAATTCAAAAGAATCCAAATGAATTGGAACAATTTTTTAATAAAAAAATACCACTGATTTCCCTAAAATTGGAATGAATTTAGAGGAATTTAAGGTAAACGAGAAGAATTCGATGAAATTCATAAAAATTCAAGGTGAATTTTTAAAAAATTCAAATGAATTACAAACAACTTAAAAATATGAAAAAACTTCATTAAATTCCGTAACTTTGAAATGAACTTAGAAAAATTGAAGGAAATTCAAAAAAATTTGGTAAAATGCCTAAGAATTGAGTAAATTTATAAGAATTCAAGTGAATAAAAAAAAATTCAAGCGAATTCCAAAGAATTCAAAAGAATGCAGGGTAAATTAATAAGAATTCAGGGTGAATTCCAAAAAATAATTTCAAATCTCTTCAAATAAGTAGGAAAAAATTTTAAAAACCCTAAAAGTCCATTTATATCAGGAAAATTTGAGTAAATTTACAGGAATTTAAAGGAAACAAGAAGAATTCGATCAAATTCATAAAAAAACCAACTGAATTTAAAAAGCAATCAAGTGAATTCAAAACAGTTCGAAAATATGAAAAAATTGATTGAACTGACTAAGTTCGAAATGAGTTTAGAAAAATTAAAGAAAATTTAAAAGAATTTGATGAAATCCCTAAGAATTTAAGGTGACTTTTAAAGACCTCAAGATGAATTAAACAAAAGCTTTTTAAAAATCCATTGAATTGAGTAGAATTGAGTGAATTTAGAATAATTCGAAAGAATTTAATAAGAATTCAGGGCGAATTCCAAATGAATTACGAAAAATATTTTAAAATCTCTTGAAATCTTTGAAGCCCTACGAAATCCCTCACTTCTTGTGAATACATTCTTTGTAATCCATTAAAATATTATAAAATCCCGTGTAAATTACATGAAATCTGATAATACTTCCTGCAATCCTGGAAAATGTATTAAAATACCTTGAGAGCTCTTAAAACCCCATAAAATCATTGAAATCCTCGGAAATCTTATAAAATAACGTGGAATCTTTTAAAATAATTTAAAACCTTACAGGTCCTATAAAATCCTTCCATGTCTTCCGAAATTCTAGGAAATTCTTTACAACCGCATGCAAATTTTCTCAAATCCCTTAAAATTATTAAAACCCTTGGAAATACTTTGAAATTGTTTAAATCTCTTGAAAATGCCTTATAACTTTTTTAAATACTCTAAAATATTTCAAAGTATTTGAGATCCCTTCAAACTTTTAAAATAAATTAAAAATTTATGGGAATCGTTTAAATTTTCCTACAAATATTAATATTAATAATATTTAAAAAATATTAATCATAATTAAAATTATAAAAAGATTTTTAAAGCTCTTGAAAATGATAAGGAATCTGAAAAACTACTTAAAAATATTTCAAATCCTTTGATCATTTTATCAACTGACCCTCAGGATCAATTAAATAAATACTTTTAAAAATTCAAAAAAATCCATTCAATTAAGTAAATTTTGAAGAATTTAAGTGAATTAAAGACAATCAAGTGAATTCATAATATTCAAGCGAATTCCAAAGAATTTAAAAGAAGTTAGGATAAATTGATAGGAATTCAGGTTGAATTCCAAATCTCTTCAAATATTTAAAACCCTACGAAATACCTCACTTCTCGTGAATAAATTCTTTGAAATCCACTGAAATATTATAAAATCCCGTAAAATTCTATGATGATATATCCTGAAATCCTGGAAAATGTATTAAAATACCTTGAGAGCTTTAAAATTCCTTAAAATCATCGAAATCCTCGGAAAACTTATAAAATAACGTGGAATCTTTTAAAATAATTAAAAACCTTACAGGTCCTTGAAAATCGTTCCATATCTTCCGAAATTCTAGAAAATACTTTATCCTAAAATATTGAAAACGCTTTGAAATCCCTTCAAATTAATGAAATTAATTAATAATTCCTTGGAATCTTTTTAAATTCCCTAAAATATTTCCAATTAAAAGCTCTTCAAAATGCCTTAGAAGTTTCAAAAATACCATAAAATCTCAAAAAATCCCTTCAAATTATTGAAATTTAATAAAAATTTCTCGGAATCTTTAAAAATACCCTGCAATTTTTCAAAAGAATTCAAGACAATTCAGAAATAGGTATAAACCTGAATTGAATAGTTAATTTATTGAAAGAAAAGTGACTGTATGGCAGCCCTGATTATTTTTTACAGTTATTTCTTACAGACATTCCCTAATTTTTGCTATTTTTTTCAAAATACCTGACTCTTGGTAGCTTTGATCTTATTATAATTTTTTTTTAATGTTCCATTATGGGCTGCAAATAGGGTACCACAGGGACCAAATCTTCGAAATGGGGAACTAGGGTCCTTAACTGAATATTGGGTACAATAGGAGATATAGGGACCGGTCTGTGAGGCCTGTAATGACTATGATTCGAAGAGAGTTAAAGAAAACAAACAGAATTAAAAAAAAGGAACCATTTTTCACAACTTACAGATTATCTCTTCATCGACGCTGACTAAGAAATCGTCTTTGAAGAACATAAAACCAATTAAAGAGAACATGTAAACTAATATCAGCGCAAGTACGGCGGTCAAAATGATAGACCTTCCATTTCTCGTCACTGATCGTATTACGTTGAGCAAAGTTTCTTCGCGGTAGACTACGTCAAAGAGCTGAAAAGTTATATCAAAATTATTCTGGGTGAATGCATGAAGTATGAAAAAGTGTGTGCAACATTATGATAATAAAACTTAATTTTAAACAATTTAATATTTATTTTATAATCCCTTTGCCTTCAAAAAGAATTCCCCTAGACAATTTTAATTATATATTTCGTCTATAAAAAAGTTATGAAAATTAAATATAATTTTATCTATCATGATATATTTTATAAAACTATTAGAGTATACTCAGAATAGAAATGGAATATAAATTAAATTTTTAATAAAACCAAATTTCGCAAATATGTAAAATTCGAGAATATATTGGTAGGCTGAGATCGGATTATTAAAAAAAAAAGAATACTTATTTCAGAACACTTTTGAACTTTAAACGAGATTCAAATTTTATTTCTTCAAAAATTGCATTTCTACGGGAAATACTGAGATTTTTCCATCCTAACTTATAAACTAGTAATCTTAGAATCATTTCAAATTAAAAATATTTTTTTTAACTAACGCTTAAAAATTAGGTACAATTCTAAAATAAATATTACGTTTTTAAAATTATACCCTATTAATTAATCTACTCAAAATTTAATTCATCGATTAATAGTTTCTTAAATGTAACATTTGTAATGTAAATTTCTAAATGTGAAGAAAAATGTAAAAATGAAAACTTACCAAAACAGAGTAAAAAAATGGATGCATTAATATTCCGAGAACACAAAATATAAGGTACGATATGTGATAGAGAATTTCGACGTCGGTTACAATATGCTCGATATTCTTGGTCAGTGTACCCTGGTTTCCTATTATGCTAATTAGATGAACTAGTTTTAAGATGACCTGAAAAATAAGAGTAATTTCATAATAATTTGAGTGCCATCAGCTTAAAAAAGTTCGTAAAATCTAATTTTTAACCATTTTAATCTAACTTGAATCATGAATCGCACGCTACGCGCGCGTGTAGTTTTTTTGATTTTAAGTGAAAAATAATTTTTTATACCAAATAACAGTTTTAAGTAACTATTTATTTTTTAATTTTATTTGTTTTCATGGTTATATAACTCTAATTTTCCTAAAATTCTTGAGCAAATTAAAAAATACGTGTCAAAATTAAAGGCATGTCAAGTCAAAATTTCAACAAAAAAGTTAATTTCCAAACAAATAGTTGAATTTTCAACCAAGAAGAACTCTCAAGGAAAAATGATATATATGATTAATATTTCAACCAAACATATTTTAATTTTAAATAAAAAATAGTTGAATTCGTCCAAAGAAGACGAAACGTCAACAAAATTGTTGAATCCTCAACCAAAAAAGGTTAATTTTTACCTGTTGCATTTTTACAACAAAAAAGATACATTTTTTCTAAAGGAGAATATAAATTTTCTACCAAAAAAAAAAAACAAAAAAAACAGAATTTTCGAAGAAATAGTCATATTGTCAGCCGCAGAGATGAATTTTTCACTGAAATCTTGAATCATTAATAAAAAATGCATTTTTTATCAAAAATACAAATCTTTAACAAAATATGTAGTGGAATTCTCAACCAAAACAGATTCACTTTCAAACCAAAAAGACGAATTTTCAACAAAATAGTTGAATTTTCAACCAAAAAATATTTTTCAGTCAAGAAAGAAAAATAAACTTCATCCAAATTATAATTCGAGGGGATAAATAGTAACTTAACCCTCCATTTACAGACTTCTTTTTCCCACCTTTCGTTTCCAGATAGGGTCTTTTAAGTCCGAGTCAGTTTTCGAATTGTTTCTGGCGTTCAAAAAAAACTGATAAAATGCCGGGTTACTTCTTAAAGCATCTACTACATGACCTAATTGTTGTTAGTGTTAATCGTTAAAAACTTTTTGAATAAAAATCTTTTCCCGTAGGCCGTAGACAGAAGGTTAATCAAATTTTTTATAAAACTTTGTAATCTTGATAAACTGAAAAACGTTGCTTTAAAATCTGCCACATTATTTTTCCGAATATTAGAAAATAATTTGAAATGTCATGAAATCTTTTTCAACTTTCACTTCAAATTAATTTAATAAAATTTTTTCTAAATATTTTTTATCAGGTAGGATTTATAACAGGTTGTACAATTAAGTAATGGAAATGAATTCCCTGACTATTTCAGGTTTTTTCCCGCAATAGTTAAATTTTCAGTTACAAAAATTAATTTCCCAAAAAAAAAAAATTTTTTTAACTAATGTGATGCATTTTAATTTTGAACTAAAATAGATCAGTTTTCAACCAAAAATGGAATAGTTATATTTCCAATTTAAAAAAAATTAATTTTCAACCAAACTGATGAATTTTCAACTAAAATGATGAACCTTTATCTGGAATAGTTGAATTTTAAACCAAAAAGATGAATGTTCAACTAAAATGATGGATCTTTAACTGGAAGAGTTGAATTTTCAATAAAAAAGATGAATTTATAACCAAGAAGATTAATTTATACCAAAATATACAAATTTCCAACAAAATACATGGAATACATAAATTTTCAATTAAAACAGATAAAATGTCAACCAAAAATTGAATAGTTAAATTTTCAGTTAAAAAAATTAATGTTCAACCAAAAATATGAATTTTCAACTAAAATGATGAAATATTCAATTGGAACATTTACACTTTCGGTTTAAAAAATTTATATTATTTTCAACCAAAAAAAAAACTAGTTTTCGAAAAAATCGATACATCTTCAAACAAAGTGATGAATTTTCAACTAAAATAATGAATCTTTAACTAGAATAATTGAATTTTCAACCAAAAAGAAGAATTTTTAACCAAGAAGATTAATTTCTACCAAAGAAGACGAATTTTCAACTAAAAAAGATAATTTTTCAACCAAAAATGTAATAGTTAATTTTTTTTAGATCTACCAAAGTTTTTATTTTCTTTTTTAATTTTTAACAAAATAGTTAATGTTTTAACTGGAATAGTTCACTTTTCAGTAAAAAATTAATTTTTAGCCAAGGAAAAAATGATTTTTCAACCAATAAGATGAATTTTTAATTAAAATGATGAATCTAAACAAAAATTAACAAAAGAGTTTCCAAGTAATTGCATTTTTATTTAAAAAAAGATGAATTCTGAACAAAAATGTAGTAGTAGATATTCCAACCAAAAAATTTAATTTTTAATTAAAAACAGTTGAATTCAACAAAAGAAGATGAATTTTCAACTAAGAAAGATTTTTCAGTCCAAGGAGGGAAAAAATCCAAACAAACCGTTGAATTTTCAAGCAAAAAGATACATTTTCAGCCAAGAAGATTAATTTTCTCACAAAAAGACCGAATTTTTAAGTACAAACGATCCATTTTAAACAAAAAATAGAATAGTTAAATTTTCAGTTAAAGAAATTAATTCCATACAAAAAAAAAAGAATTTTCACAAAATAGTCAAATATAGTAATATTAAGCTAATTTTACAAATGAAGAATCATTGTTATTTTATGTTATATTGCAAATTAAAAAAATGAAACTCTCGAAAAAATTCCTTGACTTAAAAAAATTCCTGACACTTTCAGGTTATTCCAGTTATATAAAAATTCTCTGACAATTCCAGGTTTTCTATTTTTTCTAAGCAGGGTAGGCACCATGTACATATAAGTTTAATGTTACTTTACTTACTGTAAGTGAACCAAGTAACCATAAAGTAGGTTCGGGTCCTATCGAAAATATCAATCTTAATATAGTGGAAGCGACTAATGTACGTATGCCGGATTCTCGCGGTAAAGTGACTACAATAACAGCTGATGAGAGCATGACTGTCCAGATAAGTCCGGAGAAATGTGAACTAAGTTCTGCAATTGAAATTTTTAGTCAATTTTTATTAATTTTATTCAATTCAATGAGTAAGAGAGTAAATTTAGACTCACTGGGAACAGTGTCGACGAAGGGATAGAAAAAAGCTACAATGAGATTAATGAGTACGGCACAGTTGAAGAGAATATTACTCCATAAGGACATGTAGCTGCTCATCCAGAATAACATCGGTTGTCCTGAAATTTGGAATATTGGATTGGGTTTTGAGTAGCGGAAATATTTTGAAAAACTGGCCAATAAAAATGGAATTTAATAAAAAATTAATTGGAAAAATCAATCCCACCTCTGAGTTTTTTTTGCCACTTCATCTCGTTGAACATGTCCTCGGTTCTTTCGAAGAAGTCCGAGACTTTCGATCCCTGATCGTCTCGTTCTGCTGTATTTAAAACTCGAATTTTGGTATCCACAGTAATAAGCTCGCAGATTTCTGGTATTGGGAAAACGATTTGTTCGAGAGTTCGATCGTGCCTAACAATCTATGTTAAACAGAAATAGAAAAAATTGGTAAACATGTTTCGGAATCATTGAAGATAAAGACAATTCTTCTCAGATAATCACCTCAATTTGGGCAGTGTGAGAGGCATAATACTGGAGTGCCTTATTAGTTTTGGGATCAGCGCTACTATGATCAGACGGTTTTAATATCCCTGCTAATTCCTTATTATGTTGCGCTAATTGATGACAGAGAATATAAATATTGTGTCCGACCTGAAAGACAAAATAATAAAAATATGAATAAAAATACCTATTGCAGGGCTCGGACCCACTTCAGAGATCAAAAATAATATCATAGTGGCATGATTTTTTGGAAATAATAAACTTATAATATAAGTCGCATAAATTTTCCAACAAATTATTTCTTCAGGAGTAAAAGTTTCAGATAAAGAATTCCAATATGTAATTTTTTGTTTGAACAAAGAAAATAAGATCAAAAGCTATACGTATAGAAAAATACATAAAATAATAAACAAAATATAGTAACTTGAATTTTCTTCCTTCAAGCATAAAATACTATGGATTTGAAAATTTAAAAAATTATATTAATTTTAAACCCGCGTTCTGTGCGGGTATTTTAAATTTCCAAAAGATTTTACTGTGCAAATTCTAAACTTAATTTATAAAAGTATTTTTTTGATATTCTATTATCATTTGATGAAATTTTGCATACAATTTCCTAATTCAATTTTCCATGAAGTCTTTTCCAGGTTTTTTCAAAGGTATTTTGAAACAAAATTCTAAACCTCACGCTGACAATTCCATTCTAGAAAAATTAAGAAACTTAAAGAGGAAGAGAGAAATATCATTAAAGAAGAATAATCGCATAAAATGAAACTCTCATTTGAAATATTTGTAAGATAAAGAAAATCTTTTCAAATTAATTCCTATTTCACTAATTCCAATAAAACCAAAAACTTTCTCCCAAGGAAGATAAATTTAATTTTGAATTATTTTTATAGCCTAGGAATCCAATTCTGGTTAAACCATGGGTTCATTTATTGAAAGAAAAATGACTAAAATTATATTTTCGTTTAAAAAAGTGACCACAGTGACTTTATCTTAAAAAAGTGACTAAAAGTGACGGTGTGGCAGCCCTGATTATTCTCGACAGTTACTTAAAGTACTTCATACAGGAATTCTCTGA
Organism: Andricus curvator; assembly: GCA_932195095.1. Taxonomy (NCBI): domain Eukaryota; kingdom Metazoa; phylum Arthropoda; class Insecta; order Hymenoptera; family Cynipidae; genus Andricus; species Andricus curvator. Next base: position 514,835 of record CAKNYM010052616.1, on the reverse strand, counting down.
CTTTTGCCATTTTTACTCAAAATCCCTGACTTTCCTGACCAACAAAATTCCCTGGCTTTTCCCTGATTTCCAGGTTTTCCCTGAGTGGCCATTCAAAAAATAAATAGAACTTTTGATGTGTAAACATCTTAGACCTCGATATGGGGAGTCGCGCCTGAGTTCAGTGAAACCACGACTCGAAAGTGTAACGCAGGCCTCCGACACAAGCGTTGTGTCACGTGTCAGAGACACTGAAGGAGCTCTCTCTCTCTCTCTCTCTCCCTCTCTCTATCTCTCTCCCTGGCTTGGAAAGCTTGGAAAGCTTGGAAAGTGACCCAAAAACTGCAAAATAGCATTTTTCTCTTAAATTCATACTAAAAACGGTATTCTTTGGATTTTTTGACAAGAATTATTTTTAATTGATAAGGGACAAGTTTCCAAGTAGTATTTTGTCATTCTTTAAACAATTTCCATTTGTTTAAACAATCTTTCTCCCTCAAATGGTAACAATTTATTATTCTCTGGAATTTATATCTCGAAAATAATAATTTTCCACGACTTACAGAGAAAAATATATTTTTTAAACGAATAATAATTGTTTAAAAAATTGTAAATCATTTACAAACATGAGGAAAATATGCTGTGTCTAATTTAAGAAAAAGAAAACATTTAAAATATTTTTCTTATAGTTTTTTAGTACTTACATGTGTAATAATAATGATAAGTGTCATAATAATGAATTTTTCATAGTGAAATTTCAATTTTTATTATTCTTCTTCATGAAATATAATTAGCCTCATTCTAAATGTAGATGCGTAATATAAGTGCGACACAATGCGTTCTTTCAGAGAACTCATATCGCTCCGCATCGGTATTTTATAAACAAAGCTTGACTAAGCAGACCTGGAAGAGACTGCGTTTTAAGATCTAAAATAGTTTGGAACAATCAATCAAGAAATTTGTAAGTGTTCAAAATTATATCATTTTCGAACAATTTTAACTTAAAAACAGTACAATTTAGCGACTATAAGTTGTTTCTTGAAAAATCTAAATTGAAAAATGTCATTTACAAATTAAAAATTAAAAAAAATGTAACAATGCAACTTTTAAAGTTTATATTCAGCATCCTGAAATTCGAACGATTCAAGATTTATTTTATTTTAAATAATTCAATTTTATTTAGTTTATTTTTGAATATTTGATTTATAATTTGTTAATTTAAATAAACAGGCAAATATTTTTAAATATTGAAACAAACATTTTTTAATTACAAATTTTCAAACTGTATGCTTAAAAAATGGAGTATTTTAGAATGCAATAATATTTGAATAGAATTTGAAATTGAATAAAAACATTTAATTATGAATATATTAATTAAAATGTTTTTGAAAATTGAAAAAAGATTTTGAAGTTTCAATCGGATGCATACATTTCATTAATTACTAAGGCTTTCGAATTGAAATAGTTCAATTTTTAACGTAAAGATCTATAAACTGTTTAATTATGAACAGATTCAGAATCGTCTTATAAAATCAATTTTATTATTATTCTATTGTTAAGAAACGAACTATAGTTCAATTTTTTAATTAAATACTTAATTTATATTTACAGTTTATCAACTTAATATTTTTCTTGTTTTCTTTTTTTGTCAAAGTTAACCCGTGCCCCAGAGCCTTTGAAATTAACATGGGGGTTTAAATGGGAAAAGCTTGACTTTCAAAAAAATGGAAAAAAGAGCTACTTGTTATAAACTTTTTGTGAATTAAAGTATTAAAGAAGTATTAAAATTATTCTTTGGACATGCGATAAGATGTTCAGAGAATAATTTCCACCCAGCAAGTTTTAATTTTGACTCCCCACCCCCCATTCAAGCCATTGTTATTGTGCTTGGAAAGTGACCCAAAAACTGCAAAATAGCAGTTTTCTATTATGTTTCAAAGTATTTTGTAAGTAATTTTTAATTATTCAAACAATTATTACTTGTTTAAGAATTATATTTTTCTTGAAATCGTGGAAAATTATTGTTTTCGGGATATAAGTGATAGATTTTATTTATGGTAAGAATGTTTTATTTTGTACATAATTGGTCATTATTTAAACAATTTCCGTTAGTTTAAACAATCTCTCTCCCTCAAATTGTAACAAGTTATTATTCTCTGGAATTTATATCTCGAAAATAATAATTTTCCACGTCTTACAGAGAAAAATATATTATTCAAACGAATAATAATTGTTTAAACAATTGTAAAATATTTAAAAAATATTTGGAAACTCGTCATTTATCGATTAAAAATAATTCATGTTGAAAAAACACAAGAAGTACCGTTTGTAGTATGAATTCATTAGAAAACTGCTAATTTGCATTTTTTCGGTTTCTTTTTCATTCTGTTTTGAGAATTCCCGCCAAGTATTTAAAGTCTGACAGGAGGAAAATATGCTGTGTCTAATTTGAAAAAAAGAAACAATTTTCAATATTTTTCTTATAATTTTTGAGTACTTAGATGTGTAATAATAATGATGAGTGTCATAATAATGAATTTTCCATAATGAAATTTCAATTTTTATTCTTCTTCTTCATGAAGTGAAAATTTGAAAGATTTCAATTTCAGTTAACGTTTCCCAAGATGTTTACACATAAATCTGTCTTGGATCGTAGTCTAGGACGCACGTGATGTTTTTTTTCTGATAATTGTGACTCCCTCTCCCCCACTCGTATCGTTTGTTATATAGTAAAAGTATGTATCTTTAACATGAGCGTAACACTCAAGGGACCCCCCATCCTCCTCTTAAAAACGTCACGTATTTTCTGAACAGCCCCTGACCTGCAGCATAAAACTAATACCAAAATAAAATTGAAAAATACCTCTTTGGGAGAAACTCCATCCTCCTCATCAGTAGAGGAATCATCAGCGTCTGCCTCGTCATCCAACGACTCTTGGTGAAACGCCGTGCAGGCGACGTCGACAAGTTGCTTCGGGTTCATATTATACAAAATCCTCTCAGCATTCTCGCTATCGCCTCTGCTTTCCATAATCGCGAGCAAAAGTTTGCTAGCATTGTTCTTAAGCTCTAGAACCAAATCCATCCTCGTCTTTCCAAGTGGATTAATATCGTTAAGAATCAAGGCAGTTATTATGTCCAATCCATTAGACTCGTGAGTTGCTATACAATTTTGATTATCGTGACAAGGACCCTGACAATATTCTGTCAAAGTTTCTAGTGTCTGATTAATCAGCGCCACGTTGTGCTCATTTATGTACAAACCCAGGAGGCCTAAACCACCTGTGGTTGAACCACAAATGCAGTCGAGGAACATCAGCGTTTCTGAGACGAGGTTGAAATTCGTTTTGTTGTTCTGGTTCCTCAGGAAGTTCTAGAAGCCAGAATGATTAATTTATTAGATTGATGTTATTTTGGTGCCGTCCATAAACTATGTTACCATGTTTGGGCAGTAGTGCCCCCCACCCGAACCCACTCGGTGAGAAGTTGAATTTCCAAAAAAATAATTAATTTCTTTACAAAATATTTTAATTTTTGACCAAATGATTGAATGTTCAACTTACAAAGATGCATTTTTAACCAAATGGTTGAATTTTCAAACAAAAAAGATGATGAATTTTCAACAAAATAATTAAACTTTTAACAAAATAATTCAATTTCTAACCAAATAACTGAATTTTGGACCTACTAACATGCATTTTCAACCAAATGGTCGCATTTTCATTCAAATAGTTGAATGTTCAAGCCAAAAAGACGGATTTTTTAGAAGTTCGTTGAACTTTTGACTAAAAAAGATGACTTGAACCAAATGATAAACTTTTTTAACCAAGTATTTGAATTTTCAACCTACAAAGATGCATTTTCAACCAAATGGTCGAATTTTTAAACAAAAAAGATTAAGACTCAACCAAAAGCAGTTGTATTTTTATCCAAATAGTTGAATTTTTCAGCCCGAGACGAATTTTTTAAGAGGCAGCTGAATTTTCGAACAAAAAGATGATGAATTTTCAACAAAATAATTAAACTTTTAACAAATTAATTTAATTTTCAACCAAATAGCTGAATTTTTAACTTAAAAAGATAAGTTTTCAACTGAAAATGGAACGGTTAAATTTTCACTTTGAAACATTACTTTTTAACTGGAGAAAAAACGATCTTCAGCCTGTTAAATCTTGAACCAAATAGATGAGTTTTCAATAAAAAATGGATCAGTTAAATTTTCAGTTTAAAAAATCACTTTTGGAGAAAAAAAAACAATTTTCAACTAGTTGAATACACGGAAGAAAGACGAATTTAAAAAAAGTTCAATCCCAAACCAAAAGGCTTCTTCTCCAAAAGGCGAATTTTCAGCAAATGAGTTAAGTTTTGAAGCTAAAAAGTCGAAAGTTTCAGGAAACAGTTGACTTTTAAACCGTGAATGATGAATTTCCAACAAGAAAGTTAATTTTCAATCAAGAGAGATTGATATTCAACTAAATAATCGAAATTTCAACTAAAAAAGATAAGTTATTAACCGAAAATAGAATCGTTAAATTTGCAGTTAAAGAAATTATTTGTCAACAACAATAAAAATACCAACAATATTCAATCAAAAAGGCGACATTTTAACAAAATACATGAATTTTCTACCAAATAGTTCAATTTTCGACTCATAGAGATAAACTTTCAAACAAAAAATGGAATAGTTACATTTTTTAAATTAAATAGTTCAATTTTCAAACAAAGAGGTGAATCTTTTTAAAAAATGAATTTTTAACAAAGTAGTTCAACTTTCAACCAAGTAGTTGAGTTTTCAGCCAAAAAAGATGAATTTTTAACCAAATATTTAAATTTTCAAACAAGAAGATGAACTCTTCACCAATAAGATTAATGTTCTACCAAAAAAGACAAATGTTCAAGAACATACACGAATATTCAACAAAAAAGTTGAATTTTCAAATAAAAAAATAAAATTTCAACCAAAAATGAAACATTTAAATTTACAGTTAGATACATTCATTTTCAACCAAAAATGAGACGAATTTTCAATAAAATTTTTAAATTTTAAACAAAAGAGATAAATCTTCAAACAAAAAAATTAATTTTTAACAAAGTAGTTCAACTTTCATTGATGTAGTTGAATTTTTGACCAAATAAGATGACTTCTTAACAAAATAGTTGCGTTTCCAATAAAATAATTAAATTTTCAGCTGAATGGCAGAATTTTTAACCAAACGAGATGAATTTTGAATACAAAATATTTCGGATTTAAGCAAAAACAAGTGAAAACGGGGAAAAAGTGTGAAGTCTGAAATATAAAAGTGATTCCTTAAACTTAATAAGTTATCGTATTATTGAACAATACAGTTGCTGGGTCATCTTTTGCAAAATTCGCAAACTTTGTTCTAATTTATCATCAGGAAACGCACTAAACGTTATTTAAATTAATAACGTTGCTTCCACTGCCCCCCCTTAAATTGGTAACGTAATTTTTAAATTGATTGCAATTAGTTGTTACTTAAGAACTGGTTAAAGGAAAATTCTTACTTGTAGTTCCCGGTTATGATTTTCGCACAACAGCTGCAGAAATCTGAGGATTGGCTGCATCACCAAAACTTTTGTGCTGAGTTGTGTCTCGTCTCTTTCAACTCCAGCTCCTCCACTGCCATGTCTCTCTAATTTTTCAGCAAGCATATCTTCTATCGTGCAACCCAGGGCTACAGTATTTGAAACGTCTTCTCCTGGAACCAAATTTCGAACCGATGCGTAGGCTTGTACTGTAGAAGCGGCTGCTTGGTTCAATTCTTCACGCAACTCATCGGTTATAACAATTCCATTTGGTTTTCCTGATCAGAAAAATAATTGTAAATATAGATACCAATAACATTGTAATAGAAAATGAAATAATAATAAATGATTGATAAGTGATTACGAAAGAAGGATGAAATATAACCGAATAAAAAAATAAAAATAAATTAGGTAGAAAATAAAATAACCAAACTAATGAGAATGAAATAATTCAACTAAAACTTCACACCTGGCTTTCTCGCTAGTTTTTCTAGTTCCTTACTCTGTTCCTTGTCTTCGTGAGCCTTTGCTGCTAAGTCAGATGTGTTTACCGTCACTGTTGATTTTATTTCTTGCTGGGAATCTCTCATTTTTTCGTAAAACACCTAAACAAAGAAAAAAGCGTTTCAATTGGGCTTTTTGGTAGTCATTGGATATTATAGAAAAGATAGGGGATATGGCATAGCGTCTAAATCGTTTTAAATTCTTGGCCGGTCAAAGGATATTCTATCGGTTAAATCCACCACGTCCCACGACGTTCATGAAAATTTTAATTTTTTTAATTACTAGCACATCTCTCCAATTATTTAATACTGATTATGCATTTTTCTAGATTTTTCGACAACCTAATTGTCTACGCATTTTACAGGACGAATGTAATCATAAAAAACCTTTATAAAATGTAATAATAAAACGAGATTATACCATTTTCTCAAATCTTCTATCAAATCACTTAAGTTTATTTTTTAGCAAGAATCTAGAAGATTGCAACCCTTAACTAAAGGTTTTTAATATTTTTACTTCCTGTTTAATCTGTCGTCAAAATAATATCGAAAAGTAGATCACCAAATCCAAAGATGTATTTTGTAAATAGTATAAAGCCCGATAAAATAAAAAAATGTTGAATAATTTTGTGAGTAGTAGTAATTTCATAAATCTTGAAAAAAAATTATTTTATGGATATTTATATTAAATACCCTAAAATCTTTTCAATTTTTAAAAGCTTTCGAAACACTTTCAAAAATTTGAAAATGTCTTCAAATGTTTGGAATCCTTTGAAATCCCACAATTCTTGTGAATAAATTCTTTACAATTTCATTGAAATATTATAAAATCCCGTGAAGTTCCACGAAATTTGAGGATATTCCTTGAAATTTTTTAAATCTCTTGAAACTTCCTTGGAATTCTTTCAACTACCCTAAAATATGTTCATTCCTTTGAAATCTTTTGGAACTTTTTTAAGCTTTTTAAAATTCCTTGAAATCTTTGAAAATACCCTAAAATCTTGAAAATCCTGTGACATTTTTTGAAATCTATTGAAATTCTTTGGAATCTTTTAAAATATCTTAAAATCTTTAAAATACTTAAAAACCTTTTTAAACCAGATTTATTTTATGGATATTTTTGTAAAATACCCTAAAATCTTTCAAATTCTTTAAAATCGTTGGAATATTTGAAAACTTCGTCAAATCTTTGAAATGCTTGAAATCCCACAATTATTGGGAATAAATTCTTTAAAATTTCGTTAAAATATTATAAAATCCCTTGATATCCCGTGAAGTAACATGAAACCTGAGGATATTCCTTGAAATTTTGTAAATCTCTTGAACCTTCCTTGGAATCCTTTTAAATACTCTAAAATATTTTAAATCCTTTGAAATCTTTTGAAATTCCTTGACATTTTTTAAAGCTTTTCAAACTTGCTTGGAATCCTCTTAAATACTCTAAAATATTGTCCATCCTTTGAAACCTTTTGAAATCCCTTATAATTTCTTTAAGGTTTTTAAAATTCCTTGGAATCTTGTTAAATAACCCCAAGATCTTTAAAATCCTTTGAAATTTTTTCAAATCTATTGAAATTCCTTGGAATCTTTTAAAATACCCTCAAATCTAGAAAAAAAATATTTTATGTACATTTTTGTAAAACACCCTGAAATCTTTCAAATTCTTAAAAATCTTTGGAAATACTTTGAATTTTTTGAAAATCCCTTCAAATCTTGCAAATGCTTGAAGTCTCTCAATTCCTGTGAATAATATCTTTGATATTTTATTAACATATTACAAAATCCCTTGAAATCCCGTGAAGCTACATGATATCTGAGGGTATTTCTTGAATTTTTTTAATCTCTTGAAACATCCTTGGAATCGTTTTATATATTAAAATATTTTCTATCTTTTTAAATCCCATGAATCTCTCTTTGAATTCCTTGGAATCTTTTCAAATATCCTTAAATCTTTAAAACTCTTTAAAATCTCTTCGAATCTTTGAAATGCTTGAAATACCTCAATTGATGTGAATAAATTCTTTGAAAATTCATTAAAATATGATAAAATCCCATGAAATTACAGGATTAAAATACTTTAGTGAAAGCTTTTAAAATCCCTTAAAACCACTGCAACTACCTTGGAATCTTTTAAAGTATCCTAAAACCTTATACGTCACTATAAAATTCTACCAAATCTTCAGAAATTCTTTAAAACCGAATGCAATTTTTTTAATCTCTTCAAATCATTAAAACCATTTGAAATTCCATGAAATTTCTTAAATCCTTTGAAATCTTTTGAAACCCTTTGAAATTTTTTTAATCTCTTCAAACTTCCTTGGAATCCTTTTAAATACCCTAAAATATTTTCAATCTTTTGAAATATCTTGAAACTTTTAAAAGCTCTTGAAAATTCCTCAAAAATCCTTTTAAATATTTGTAAATCTTGAAAATCCTCTGAATTACTTAAAGTTCATGGCACATGGTGGATTTAAGCGATAGACTATCGTTTCGCCGATTGGTATTTGTTAAACTTTTGAACGATTTAGACGACATGCACTAACAGAAAAGTTAACTATTTAAAATTTCACCTTGAAAAATGATTGACTTAGATCTCCAGCCATCAGTTTCGTGAAGACACTTTTTTGAATGATTGGATTTCCTCCTTCTAATAATGCAATGCCTAGTTCCACAACTTCGACAAATATACTGGGCGAATGTACACTTTTTATCACTAATTCTACGACTAGATCAGAAGCTCCTTCTCGATCGAGGTGACTTTGAACCTCGTGCAAGGTTCGACCGGCTCTACTTAAGATTTTTGCTATATCAAAAAAAAAATCATATTAATTTTCCGACATTCAGATATCAAAATTCGACCGAATAAAATTTGTATGATTAAATCGGTAATTTCCATACGATATATATGTAATTTTAAAGATCAAATCATATATTTTTAAAATAATTTTAGATTTATTTGGAAGTTTTTTCTTTACTGTAAAATGGGTACAAACTTTTTTTTAAATTTGATTTCATTGAAATTTACTTAGGTTCAGGGTGTCTACTCAAATCTTGGAAAAAATGCCCTGACAATTCAATGTTTTTTTCAAGTATCTCAAGTTTTTTCCAGGTATAATTATTCATAAGTACGGAGTCACTCAAATATTTCACATTTTTTTAAACAATCTATTCGGAATATGTATACAGTTTCGCAAGTTTATTATAAATAATGTTTTTTTTCAGTTTCTAGGGATTCAATTAGTATGGTTCATTTGGAAAGGTTTGACAAATTATATTGAAAGATATTCTTAAATTTTTATTAAAATCAGAATTGTTAACAGTTAGATGCTTCAGAATTTCTTTGTAAGATAGTAGAGTTCAATTCCTACGTGAAAATAACTTGGTTCAGGGACTTAAAGTAGTAGGAAAAACCCAGGTCTTGATTTATAAGCCTGTAGGATACGTCTGTGACTTTGACAACAGCGCCATCTGACACGCGAACTATTGGGTATCTTGAAGTTACTTGGGCAATTTTTATGAAAAAAAAAGCAGTGAATATCAATTCATTTTAATGAAAAATGTTAATCTTCAGTTTAACATTAATTGTTTACTATAAGATTTTTCGTTAATATTGAATTGAAATACAAATTTCTTCCCAATAGTTCAAAATTGGTGACGCTGTCGTAGCTACCATTTGAAGGATTTTAGCACTTAGACAACTTAGTTTATGATTTTAGCCAGGGCCCGCATCGCTCAATTCCTGAAACCATATTGTATCCATATTATCCTTTTCCAGCCTTGAGTATATGACCAAACTTTCCAAATGTTCCATCCCTTCTCTCCTACCTGACTGACTCAAAAACCCCTGCAAACCCCACTCTGTCAAATTCCAAAATGCGGATACGTCATCAGACTAAGAGCGAACTTCCAGAGCAATTTCTATTACTCGAGCAGTCACCATTTTTGTACCACGCTTCCCTTTGACTTGGTGTAATGTACAACACAGTAAAATAAACTATTTTATTTACAAATTTTAAAACTGGTGCAAAAATCAATTAAACAATCCCTCCGCACCAACACCATCGACTAATTAAATTATTAAATAATACTAAAAAAATAATTAATAATTTCTTGTATTTGTCTCTAAAGTCCATGAATTTTAATAATAATTCAAACAAATTTTTATTTACCTTCTTATATACACTTAAAATTCAGTGCATATTTGGGTAAAATTAATGTGGGTACTATACTAAATTCAACTTAAATCGCTTCAAATTCCTAACTTTCCAAGTAAAAATATTGTATTTTCAACAAGATAGATAAATTTCGAACCAAATAGTTGAATTTTCAACTAAAAAGATTAATTACCTACCAAAAAGGCGATTTTTAAACAAATTACATGAATTCTCAACCAAATAGTTAAATTTTTAACTAAAAAGATCAATTTTCAACAAAAAAAGGAATAGTTAAATTTTCAGTTGAAAACAAAAATTCATTTTCTACACAGAAAATGTAACCAAAGTGATAAATTTTCAAATAAAATGATACATTTTCAATTAAAATTATTAATCGTCAACTACAATAGATGCATTTTAAAACAAAAAGATGAATTTTTAACGAACGAGTTTAAATTTCAACCAAGTACTTTTATTTTCAACCAAAAAGATGAATTTTCAACTACAATGACGAATATTTAATTGGAATACTTGAATTTTCAACCAAAAAGATGAATTTTAAACCAAATAGTTGAACTTTGAACTGAAAAAGATCCATTTTCAACTAAAAATGTTATAGTTAAATTTTCAGCTGAAAAAAAATTATTAAAAAAAATGTATATTTAACAAAAGAGTTTATCTTTCAACCAATTAGTTTTATTTTAAGCCAAAAAGATTAATTTTCAACTAAAATGATGAATATTTAATTGGAATACTTGAATTTTCAACCAAATGATGAATTTTCAAACAAGAAGATTAATTTTCAAACAAAAATATTAAGTTCCTACCAAAGAACGACGAGTTTTCAACAAAATACATGAATTTTCATCGAAATAGTTGAATTTTCCACTAAAAAAAGACAAATTTTCAACCAAATAGTTGAGTAACCAAACTGATGAATTTTCAACTAAAATGATGAATTTTCAACTAAAATGATGAATCTTTAACTGGAATAGTTGAATTTTCAACCAAAAAGATGAAATTTCAACTAAAATGATGAATATTTAACTGGAATACTTGAACTTTCAACCAAAAAGATGAATGTTCAAACAAGAAGATTATTTTTGAAACAAAAAGATTATTTTTCTACCAAAAACTACGATATTTCAACAAAATACATGCATTTTCAAAGCAATAGTTGAATCTTCAACTAAAAAAGACACATTTTCAACCAAATAATTTAACTTTGAACTAAAAAAGATCAATTTTCAATCTAAATAGTTAAATTTTCAGTTAAAAATATTAATGTTCAACCAAGGAGATGATTTATCAACTAAAATGATGGAATATAAAAATTGAAATAGTTACATTTTCAGTTAAAAAGAAATAATTATCAACAACACCAAAAACGGATTTTCAAAAATGTAGTTACATTTTCAAACAAAGTGTTAAATTTTCAACTAAAATTATGAATCTTCAACTGGAATAGTTGAATTTTAAACCAAAAAGATGAATTTTTAACTAAAATGATGACGTTTCAAGTACAATAATTGAATTTTCAACAAAAAAGATAAATTTTCAACCAAGAAAGATTAATTTCTACCAAGAAATACGAATTTTCAACTAAAAAAGATAATTTTTTAACCAAAAATTAAATAGTTAAATTTTGAGATCAAAAAATTAATGTTCAACCACGGAGATGAATTTTCAACTAAAATGATGGAATATACCATTGGAATATTTACATTTTCAGTTTAAAAAATTAATTTTCAACAAAATAGTAAAGTTTCAACTGGAATAGAAAAATTTTCAATATAAAATTATGCCAAAGAAAAAACGAACTTTCAATAAAATAGCTCATTTTTGAACCAAAAAGCTGAATTTCCAATTAAAATGATGAATTATCAATCAATAAAATTAAGTTTTAACGAAAGAGTTTAACTTTCAACTAAGTAATTAAAAGTTCATTCAAAAAAATACGAATTCTGAACAAAAAATGTAGTAGTTGATATTTCAACCAAAGAAGATTTTAATTTTTTTATCAAAAACAGTTGAATGCAACCAAAAAAGAAGACTATTCAACATTTAAGCTGAATTTTCTACTAAGAAAAATTGATGAAATTGATGAATTTTCAACCAAATACTTGAATTTTCAATTAAAAATGATCAATATTCAACCGAAAATTAAATAGTTGAATTTTCAATTAAAAAATTTATTGCAAACAAAAAAAAACGAATTTTCAACAAAATAGTAAAATACAGTAATATAAAGCTACTTTCACAAATAGAGTATCATTGTTATTCAATTTTATGTTGCATTTAAAAAAAATAAGCATGCTTTTGAAAAAATCCTTGACTTTAAAAGAAATGCCCTGACATTTCCAGATTTTTCCAGGTATATGAAAATTCCCTGAAAATTCCGGGTTTTCCAGGTAGGGTAGACATCCGGTACGCTATTTTTGAAATCGCGAGTGTAAGAAAAAATTGTCAATACAAAAATAATGAAACCCAATAAAAGGTTTAAAATACCTCCAGGGCCGTGCGTCACAGGAACTGCGCAAGGAGTTCGAATATCAACAGTCTCTGGTTTTTGGGTGAATGATTTGCCAAAGTATCTGGTCAGCAGATTATTCCTGAGTGCATCACCCTAAAGAAAAATTAATAATTATAAGAAATTTATGCGATTTCATTAAATCGATGTACCGATACATTGAGAATTAAATATTTTATGGAACTTGCAACAATAAATGTAACTACATACTTGTTTATGTTCAATAATTCTGAGATAAATACGAAAATAAATTACAAATATAATTCGAAATTTTAAATCTAAAATAGAAGATTACAAAAAAATGTCATAATAATAAATAATAAGGAATTATTGTCAAATATATGTAAGCATTTTCTAAATCTACATGGCAAATTTTTAAACTTTATAATAAAGGTACATCAAATTAAAAATTACTACAACTTTACAAAAATCGGTTTACTGCACTGTTACTGAAAACTACTTTACATTTTTTTCTCTCCATAATCTGTCATAAAATGCTTTCTTTTATACGCAGTTTAGAAATAGAATTCATTATACTGATTTCAACTGAGATATTGATTAAATTCCTTACAGAAAAACTACAACCCGAATTCGAAACCTGTAAATTTCAGAAGTGAGTTTGAAGTCTTTAAAATTGAAAAATAATATCTCAATTCTCAATAATACTTTTAATTTCTTGAAAATCTTGACGATAAAATTCAGAAATTGTCTGAAGATTTATAATAAAAATTGACACAATTCTCGTATTCTGAAGTAGAAAGCTTCTAGGACGTAATTTAATCTAATGATAAAATAAACACAATTTAAAGGAATGTAGAGTATTTTACCTAATTATACCAAGTTTATAATAATTTTCCTATTTATAATAAAATGCTACTGTAGAGAAAATTAATAAAACTAATTACATAAAGCCAATACATAATGCAGCCATACCAAAATTTAATTCGCTTGCATTCATTGTACACTCTAATGAAAAAAATTTTATTTGATATAACTAACAATTTGACGAACCTTCGAAAATGGATTTGTGACATAAATCTAAGAAAGCATGCAGTTATCTAAAGTGAAAATGATTTTTATTGAAACAACACCCAGTGGCATCACAAAATTAAAAAAAAAACTAAAATCTTCACAAGATTTCAAAACTGAGTTGAACCTTTGAAATAAATTTGGACAAGCTGGAAAATAAATTGTTATAGCGGGCTTAAAAGATAAGAGGAGGTTCCAGATGTAACTTCACTTCAAGATTACTTAATTTTTAACTTGATTGATAAAATTGGCAAAAAAAGGCACATTGATTATTGCAAAAAATTTTAGAAGAAAAACCCAAGCCTGAAATAATAAATCAATAGTTGAGGTCATAATTGATTATTTAAATGTTATTTACACATTTGTGTTTTTTCATCTGCTTTAGGCAAAAGTTGTAATTTTCATTCAATTATAATTTATAAAAGCTCATTCTATCAATTCAACGGTTATTTAGAATTCCATTCGTCACGTTTTTATTAAATATTACTAAGCAAATCTTATAATTCAAAAAATGACTAACCAAAAAATAATTGTACGTATTATTTCTAAATAAAATACTTTTCATAAAAACTTGCGGAATATAATTGTAAATTACCTTTCGTAGAATAGAATGAGCTTATATCAATTAAAATTGAATAAAAATTACGATTTTTGCCTAAAGCGGAAGAAAAAACACCAATACGCAAATAACTACATTTAAATAAACAATTATGACCTCGACTATTTTTTTTATTATTTATGCTTTAGTTTCTTTCCTAAAATTTGTTGCAGTAATAAATAACAGGCCTCAAACTCACTATAGAGATAAAAAATAGTATAAATAGTGTCACAAATTTTAAAAAATAGTGTCATAAAATTTTTAAAGTATTAAAAATGAACTTCAATGTTTATTTAAAATGTTATTCATTAGACTATAAATTATCAAGATTCCTATTTATTTAGCGTGCGCTTTTCTCTTCTTCTCGTTTTTCCACTTAAATTCGAACTGAATTATTAGAACCCAGTAAGAAAATCCAACTATTTTTGGTTTAAAGTTCATTCTTTTCGGTTGAAAAATCTACTATTAAATTTTTGGTTAAAAATCGATTTTTTTATTTAAAAAATTTATTATATGGTTCAAAATTGAATTATTTTCTTGAAAATTCAACAATTTTGTTAAAAAGTTATAATTCTTGGTTCAAATTCAATAATTTTACTAAAATTTTTTTCTTCTTTGAGTAATACATTTTTTTATTAAAAATTCAACTATTTTGTTGCACATTCATCTTTTTGGTTTGAAAATTCATCTCTTTCTGCAAAAATTGCATCTTTTTTGGTTAAATATGCAAGTTTCTGGTTAAAATTAGTTTTATTTTGTTGGAAATTAACTTTTTTTGATTAAAAACTAACTTTTTTGTTGAAAATTCACATTTTTGGGTTGGAAATTCAACTGTTTTCTAGAAAATTTTACCATTTTCTTAAAAATGTATTTTGATGAATATTCGTCTTTTTTGGTAAAAAATACATTTTTTGGTTAAAAATGCGACTGTTTGGTTGAAAATAAATCCGTTTTAGTAGAGGGAAGAAGTATTTTGTTGAAAATTCGTCTTTGTTAAATCCAACTGTTCTCTATTTAAAATTGAAACATTTGTTTGTTGAAATTTAAAATATCAACTATTAAATTTTTCGTTGAAAATTCATCTTTTTAGGTTGAAAATTCAACTCTTTGGTTGAAAGTTAAACTATTTTCTTAAAAGTTCACTTTTTTATGGAAGATTCATAATTTTAGTTGATAATTCGCTGTTTTTTTTTGTTCAGAATTATTTTTCTTTAACTGAAAATTGAACTTTTTTGTTTAAAATAAAGTTTTTTGTAGAAAATTCCTTTTTTTTATTGAAAATTAATTCTCCTCAATTAAAAAAATATAGACTAAAAGTTATTCAAATAAAATTTGGACTAGCCACACATACATTGTTCAAACTATTTAGTTGAAAATTTATGTAAATTGTTGAAAATTCGTCTTTTTTGGTAGAAAATTAATCTTCTTGGTTGAAAATTCAACTATTTGGTTCAAAATTGATGTATTTTGCTGAAAATTCCTCTTTTCTGGTATAAAATTAATCTTCTTGATTTAAAATTTAAATATATGGTTAAAAATTTACGTCTTTTTTGAAGATTCATCTTTTATGATAGAAAATTAATCTTCTTGTTTGAAAATTTATCTTTTTGTTTGAAAATTTAAGTATTTGGTTGAAAATTCAACTGCTTTGTTAAAATTTTATCTTTTTGGCTTGAAAATTCGTCTTTTTAACTTGAAAATTAATACGTGGTTCAAAATTTCACAAAAAAAAAGCTTCACGTAATTTATGCACGGCCCGAAGCAGCCATTGAGACTATTTTCCAGTTAACGAAATAGTGGCCTTAGTGAATAATAAATTGTGAGAAAATAGTGTCTTCAGGGTAATTTATTTTTGAAATAGGAGCCAAATAGTGTCATCACTCAAAAAAAGTATCAAATAGTGTAAATAGTGTGGTGAGTCTGAGGCCTGCATAGGTCTTTTTTTGTCAATTGTATCAATCAAGTCAAAGATTAAGTAATTTTGAACTAGATTATATACCTAGAAAAGCCGTAAAGTTGGAAGCATTTAAAAAAGAAAAATTGGTGAGGCAGGAGAAAGTACAAGTTTGAAATTGTTCAAATGAAAAAAGCACTTCATTTTTGCTTGACTCTTAAACCATTTTCAAAATCGGCATATTTCAACTTTTTTTTTTTTTTGATAAATCAACCAAAATTTGGAAAACGTTGATACAGAAGCATTCCTAACTTGTTGGGAACGAGTCATATTTAAAGAAAAATTTGAAAATGACGACTCCTGACTATAATTAGTTTTACCCGCTGTTGTTGTCGCTGATTTTCAATCTGCTCAAATGTCCCCGTGGGGAGTTCAAACTCGACCTCCTTGGTTGTTTCTGACTTTTCCCCGATTTCCTGAATCTCCATTAGCAGCATGAAAACACTTGAACCTACAAATCTAGTCTACAAGAGCTACTCACCTGCTCCAGTCATTTTCAAAAAAGAGCTCATTGAAAAGCGAACTCTAAACTTAAACATTTATCTCGAAAGTTCTTTGGCAAGACGTGAATAACTCTCTAATCGCATACTGATTTCCTAATGTGTTGTAAATTATTAGAGCATTCGACATTCTAGAAAAAGTTAAAATTTCTTAACTTAAAATCGGCCGGTAGATCAGCCAATAGCGCTTCGGCTGTATCGCCGAAAGGTTGCGTGTTCCATTCTCGCTGCTTGTACTTTTTTTATTTTATTTTTCATTTTTTAAATGTTTATAAATTTTATTTTATTCAAAAATCTTTTAGAATTATGCTAATAATAATTTTCATAATGCCTTCTTTCACAGAAAAACTGAGTTTTTTTAACTTTGTCATGTTTTTCTCAAACGAATTTATTTTATATAAATGTTATTAATTATTTTTACAATAATTGCCAATTATATTTAAAATTAAACGTATGAACGACGTTTTCTAAACATCGTATTTTATCAAATAAACATGTTTTTTTTGCATCAAAGAAATCTTTGCCTCGGAAGATACAAAATATGAATACCGAATACCAAATAAACATTTTAATGAATGAAAAATAAAACAAGAAAAGTACAGGCAGCGAGAATCGAACACGCAACCTTTCGGCCATTTAGCCCAAGCGCTACTGTCTGAGCTACCGGGCGGTTTAAAGTATATTTCGCCAAAATCTATATAGCTTGTGGCCAATATTTCAAAGTCAACTTTCTCGAAAACGGCGAAAAATGGCATATTACTTCTTTGGCAAATTAGTACTCACGTAAGGAGCTTTCATTACAAAAATTATGAACCAAAACTAAAATTGACAATTGTCGGTTTCCCCTTGTTAACTTAATTCAAGAAAGCGAATGCCCTTGATTTTTATGATTTATTGTGTTATTTTAGATCTCTGCATGATCGTAAAGAACTTAAAATACCATGCGCTAAAACACAAATTTTGAAAAATCTCACCTTTTCTCCGTATTCCGGGTCGATTGCCATCATCTCGCGAAGAGTTCTCAGCACTTTCACGCATAGTTTTTCTTCCTTTTCTTCTAGTAACTTTTCGGTGTGTTTTATTAATCTAGATTTCAAGAGAAAGAAGAAGATTTAAATGAGAGTGGATGGATGATAAAAAGTTGTTGCTTTTAGACATAAATAAAAATTCAAGAAATTAAATTCACAGGGATCACAGCGCAAAAGAAGCTTAAAGAAGGGGAAATAGGGTAATTTTTTCAAGAAAAAGAGGGAAAATAGGTGAAAGATTAAACATTTATTTTTACATGTAGAAGAGGAGAAACCATCTTCTTATAAGAAATTTTATAATGTTTAATAATGTGTCTAGTCTCGAAATCAAATTCCCAAAAATTTTCGGGACGTACAGACACAGCTATTTTTTAAATAATTTTAAATGATTTCTGTGATTAAAGAATTACATTTTTTAACTGAGTATACATAGATCGTTGCAAATCAATTCACGATGATATAAAAAAGTCCGGGGAAAAAATAAAGTTTGTTAAATAAACAATTTTTATATGTTTTCAATCGTTCTCATGATCAAGAATATTTCCTTTTCTGAAAATTGCCTCATTAATAATTAAGTTGAGATACTTATAAGTATGATTGAATATTTCTTCCCAAGATTTGTTATTTCATCCTTACTATAATGAATACTTAATAATTCATTAATGCACGGCCGCAAAATCCGCGTTCACGTCCCCGAGTAATTTTAATATTTTCATAGATGCAAATAGTAATATTTTTCAAATCTTGAATTAAAAATTCTTCATATTTTAAAAAATTACGTGTAGAATTGATAACTCAGAAATTGTTGAATTTAAATTTTTTAGCAAGTGTCTAATGATACAAAATCAAAATTGTTTAATTTCAAACGCTATTAAAAACTAAAAGTAAAACCTAAAGAATTAACTATTAAGGTTTATAAATTATACCATGAGGGATAAAACAATTTTGCATTGAAAATTGTTTCAATTTTTTAATTTTTAAATAAAAAAGACCATTTTTTGATTTTATTTTGGTCTTTTAAAAAAGCTTCGGTTTCTTCATTAATGAAAAATTAAGAGAAAGAAGATCAATCAAATTTAAATAAATGTTTAGCGATTTTCACCACTAATATTTAAAAACTGACGTGAGGATTTCTAAAAATATTGATTACTTTTTTTTTGTATAAAGTTTATGCAAGAATAGAAGAAACTCCTTGATTCGAGACGAAGTGATTGACCAATTTGTATTTTTGTGTTTTTATGGTGGAAACCCCCTAATATTTTAAAATATTTTCATTATTCATTTTAAATATTAAAAAAAAACATTAAAATATATTTGCTAATTCATCATAATGTGCAAGAAAAGTGCTTACCAAATGAGCACTATACAATTATAAATACGAAGTGAAAACACCCGTGATCAAATTCACAGCTATTTTTAATTATTACTCAAGGAAAAATTATTTTTAAAAATCCAGCCAATTTTCTATGTAATAATTGAATAAATTTAAGAGTAGATGAGGCAACTTTTTTTATCATGCTCACTTCTACATAGGTTTTAATTTGAATGGAGATATTTAAGAGCGTTTTTTCAAATTTGTTCTTTAAGATTCTTGTTTATTTTTTACTTTAAAACATTTCTTAAAGGCCCTCCATAAACTACGTTACCAATTTGAGTTGGGGGGAGGGGGTCACGCTAAAAACTACCTTGGTAACAGGAGGGTCATTGGAAGTAACATTACGAACTTAGATAACATTTCGTATGTTTCATGATGATAAATTTTAAGAATTCTTCCTTTTTTCTGTTTTTTCAGAAACTTTCTTCTCTGTTTCTCGTTTTTTGCTTAAATGCGAAGTAAATTAGTAGAACCCAACAAGAAAAAAAAATCATGTCTTTTGGTTAGAAATTCTAGTATTTTTATTTTATTATTTTTATTTTATTATTTTATTGAAAATGCAACTATTTTGTTAAAAAGACATCCTTTTTGGTCAGAAATGCAGCTATTTGTTTGAAAGTAGAACTACTTTGTTAAAAATGCACTCTTTTTATTGTAACTCTTTGATTGAAAATTTCACTATTCCATTTTTAGTAAAATAATAATCTTTAATAATAATCTTTGTTGAAAATTTATTTTTTCTAACTTTCATCATATTAGTTGAAGATTAATCTTTTTTGCTGAAAATGTAACTATTTTGTTGAATATCAGTTTTTTTTAGAATTAATGTTTTTAACTAACAATGTAAATATTCCATTTTTTGTTGAAAATTGATCTTTTCTAGTAGAAAATTCATGTATATTGTTAAATATTTGTCTTTTCTGGTCGAATATTAATCTTCTTGGATGAAAATTCATCCTTTTTGATTAAAAATGCAACTGTTTGAGGCTAAATTAATCTGGTTTGGTTGAAGATTATATAAATTTGTAGAAAATTAAACTATTCACTTGAAAATTAACTTTTTTGTTAAAACTTAAACTATTTTTATGAAGATTTAAGTTTTTGGTAGAATATTAATTTTTTTTGTTGGAAAATCATATTTTCGGGTTGAAAATTCAAATTCAAATTTTGAGCCAAACGACGCAAAATTGTGTTGAAAATTAATGTATTTTGTTGAAAATTCGTGTTTTTTTGGTAAAATATTAATCCTCTTGCTGGAAAATTCATATTTTTGGTTGAAAATTTAACTATTTGGTTAAAAATTTTCTTTGGTCTCAAATTGAAATTTTTTGTTGAACATTCGTGGTTTTTTGGTTAAGAATTAATTTTTTATCTGAAAATATCACTATTCCATTTTTGGTTAGAAATGTATCCTTTATAAGTTTAAAACTCAACTATTTGGTAGATATTTCATATTCTTTTTAAAAATTCGTATTTATCTTAAAAAATTAATCTTGCTTGTGGAAAATTCAATATATACTTCGACTTGAAATCTTAGGAATATAAATTGTTTCATATTGCATCCAATTTTCGAATACATCAAAAAAATTAGAGATTTTTTATTTCTTACCGGTGAATAAATCCTCCATTCTCGCATTTTCTTCTAGCTTCAGTGGCTGCTGGGAAAAGTAATTCTGGTCTGTAGAGAATATCCACGAGCAATGATAATTCCGATTGTACCAAAGGTTTCAATTGCTCTTCTAGGAGAGAAACTATGTCTTGCAATCCTTCAATAATGCTGCGGTCTAATCTCATCAGCTGAATAAATAAAAATTCCTAATTTAGATCTACATATACAATTATAAATAATATTTTTCGGAATTTTGAATTTTAAAATTGAACTATTTCCAAGTCAAACGTCCAAATCCCACAAAATCGAAGTGTTCAAAATTAGAGAATTTCAAAATTAAAAATATTTAAAATTGTACAATACCAAAGTAGAAGCCATGAAAATTGAACAGCTTTTGTTTCGAGATCTCCAAACACAAAAATAATTAAATTGAAGATCAGAAATTTCAGAAGAAATTTCAAACTAAGTTTATTTAAAATAAAAAACATTCAAAACTGATCAATTTTACCTTTAGAACAATCCCAATTCGACACATTGAAAAAGAATTACTGCAAATTTTTCAACTATTAAGACTTTCAATTTGAAAATGTACATAATTGAGCGACTGAAATTGTCTCATTTATAAATTCCAAATCTAAAACTATTTAATTTCAAGCATTTTCAATTTAACTATTTAACTATTAAGGATTTCAATTAGAAATTGTACAATTTCAAAGAAATTGAATTTTAAATTAAATAATTTAAATTTAAATTTTAAATTGAAGTAAAAAATGATTCAAACGTTTTTTCTGATTATTTAATCTTGAAGACTTCAAGCTTCAAATTTTGCAAAAAAAAAAAAAATTAAAAGTTAATTTATTTCAATACTATAAGGACTTCAAACTTAAAATTTCTGAACTATTAAGTTTTTTAATTTGAAGTTGTCCAAATTTTAATATTTGAATTTTGAAATTATTAAATTTTAAAGAATTTAAATTACGAAAATTACAACTATTAAAGCTTTCAATTTGAAAGAAATATGTGAAATCCGGTAGGGTTCAAATAGCAATCGCTGAAATTCAAACACTATAGATTTGAAATTATCTAATTTATCAACTTTCGAAATAAATTGATTGAATTCTCAGCGTTCTGACTTGAAAACTCTTGAACTATTAACGCCTTGATTTCTAAACTATACAATTTTGACAAACTTAAATTTTAAATCCAACCATTTTGTATATTTCAATCCAAAAGTACTGCATGTTAAAGTAAGCCACAAGTGATAAAATAGCTTAAATCTGTAAAATTTCCTTTTCGAATCGCAGAGAGACATTTTAAAGAATTTAAAAACGAACTCTTTCTATCTCACATTATTTCATATGATATGAAATAAAATTAAAGGAGAATTTAGATCAGTTTTCCTACTAAAACTAAGAAATAAAAAAAAATCCCTCAGAAAATAAACTCCCGGTCATTTCCCAGGTTTCCCAGTCCAAATGACCACCCTGCTTTTAGAAAAGAATCAGGATTTTTGAAACTTTAGTTTTAATAACTCAAAAAGTACCCAATAATTTAATTATTTAAAAACAGGCCTCACAGTCCCTATAGGATAAAATATAAGGACTAAAGGGTACTTTTTGTTGCGCTCATAGGGTACTTTTTCGCGCTCAAAGGATAACAAATACAGGATAAATTAATAAGATTTTAAAACAATTCAAGTTAAATTCAAAATAATTCAAATGAATTAGAAAAAAATGTTCAAATAAAAAAAAATTCCATTGATTTCCGTAAAATTGGAATAAATGTAGAGGAATTTAAGATAAGCGAGAAGAATAGGATTAAATTCATAAAAATTCAAGGTGAATTACAAAAATTCAATAAAAATATGAAAAACTTCATTGAATTCAGTAACTTCGAAATGAGCTTAGAAAAATTTACGAGAATTCAAAAGAATTTGATGAAATGCCTAAGAATTCAAGGTTAGGTTAAAAAATTTAGGATCAATTAAATAAAAAATCCATTAAATTAAATTAAATTAAGTGAATTTAGAAAAATTTAAGTAAATTAAAACAATTCCAGAGAATTCCAAAGAATTGAGGGTGAATTAAAAAAAAAAGTTCAAATCTCTTCAAAACATTAAAACACTACTAATTTCTAACACAAGAAGTGACTAATGACTACACAAAAATTCAAAAGAATTGGAACAATTTTAAAATTCGAAAAAATTTGATTGATTACAATAAATTTTGAGTAAATTTAGATAAATATAAAGGAAATGAGAAGAATTAGATGAAATTCATAAAAAATCAAGCTGAATTTAAAAAGCAATTAAGTGAATTGAAAACAATTCCAACATATGAAAAAATTAAATGAATTGAGTAGAATTAAGTGAATTTAGAAGAATTCAAAAGAATGTAAAAGAATTCAGGATAAATTAATAAGAATTTAGGGCGAATTCCAAATTAATTGCAAAAAATATTTGAAAATTTCTTCAAATCTTATCCCTCACTTCTTGTAAATAAATTCTTTAAAATCCATTAAAATATTAAAATCCCGTAAAATTATTAAAACCCTTTGAAATCCCTTGAAATTGTTTAAATCTCTTGAAAATGCATCGGAATCTTTTAAAATACCTTAAAATATTTCGAAGTCTTTGAAATCCTTTCAAACTATTGAAATAAATAAAAAATTTCTGGGAATTGTTAAAATTTCCTAAAATATTTCCAATCCTTTGAATCTTTTGAAATCACTTGAAACTTTTTAAAGCTCTTGAAAATGCATGGGAATCTTTTAAAATACCCTAAAATATTTCAAATCCTTTCAAATCCTATTAAATTACTGAAATTAATTAACAATTTCTTTATCATATTTTAAAATAACCTAGAATATTTCTAATCCCTTCACATCTTTTGAAATACCTTGACAGTTTTTAAAGCTCTAGAAAATTCCAAGGAATTTGAAAAATACCTTAAAATATTTCAAATCCTTTGGTCATTTTATCAATTAATCTGCAGAACCAATTATATACAAACTTTTAAAAAATTAAAAAAATAAAATGAATTATGTAAAATTGAGTAAATTTATAAGAATTCAAATGAATTAAAAAATTCAAAAGAATTTCAAAGAATTCAGGATAAATTATTAAGAATTCAGGGTGAAATCCAAAAAATAATTTTAAATCTCTTCAAATCGTTAAAACACTATGAAATAACTCACTTTTCTTGAATAAATTCTTTAAAATCCACTAAAATGTTATTAAATATCTTCAAATTATTAAAATCAATTAACAATTCCTTGGAATACATTTAAGATTTCCTAGAATATTTCAAATCCTTTGAAATCCTACAAAATACCTCACTTCTCGTGAACAAATTTTTTATCCACTAAAATATTATAAAATCCCTGTGAAATCCTTTAAAAAATCTTACGACCTTATAAATCCTGTAAAATCGTTTCATATCTTCCGAAATTCAAGAAAATTCTTTATCCTAAAATATTTCAAACGCTTCGAAATTACTTCAAATTAATTAAATTAATTAATAATTCCTTGGATTCTTTTAAAATTCCCTAAAATATTTCAAATTCTTTGAACCCCCCTAAACTACTAAAAACAATTAAAAATTACTTCACATTTTTTTAAATAACCTAAAATAACCTCAAATATTTTAAACCATTTAAAATCTTTTGAAATCCCTTGAAATTCTTTAAAGCTCTTGAAAGTGCCAATTAATAAAAAATTCCTCGGAATCTTTTTAAATTTCCTAAAATAATACAAATTAAAAGCTCTTGAAAATGCCTTAGAAGTTTTCAAAGTACCCTAAAATCTTCATAATCCCTTGAAATTATTGAAATCTATTAGAAATTTCTCGGAATCTTTAAAAATAATCTGAAATATATCAAAAGAATTCAAGATAATTCAGTGACTAATGTGATCTTTTCATTTTAAAAATTGAATAAAAAATGATTTAAGAAAAAAGTGATTAATAGTGACTGTGTGTGGTAGCCCTGATTATTTTTTTACAGTTACTTCTTACAGAAATTCCCTGATTTTTGCTATTGTTTTCAAAATGCTCTTGGAAGCTTTGATCTTATTATAAATTTGTTTGAAGTTCCATTAAGGGGCTGCAAATAGGGTACCATAGGGACCAAATCTTGAAAATAGGGTACTTTAGGGACCTTAACTGAATATAGGGTACAATAGGGGATATGGGGACCGGTCTGTGAGGCCTGATGTTTCCATATCTTCCGAAATTCTAGGAAATTATTTACCCTAGAATATTTCAAAAACTTTGAAATCTCTGCAAATTATTCAAATCAATTAAAAATTCCTTTAGATTCATTTAAGATTCCCTAAAATATTTCAAATCCTTTGAAATCCTACGAAATACCTCAATTCTCGTGAATAAATTCTTTAAAATGCCCTCAAATATTTCAAATTAAAAGCTCTTGAAAATGCTTTAGAAGTTTTAAAAATACCCTAAAATCTTACAAATCCCTTCAAATTATTGAAATATATTTTTAAAAATTGCGGAATCTTTAATAATACCCCGAAATATTTCAAAATGATTTAAGACAATTCAGAAATAGGACCTTAACTGAATGTAGGGTACAACAAGAGAATAAAGGGACCGGTGTGTGATGCTTGTAAAATAATTACCTGACTGTGAGTGCGCTCGACTTTCGGTTGCTTCGCAGCCTGAAGCCATTTGCTAGTTTGTCTGCTGAGCATCGCAGCTTTGTTGAACATGGAAGCCACTTGACTTTCCAAATCCGTTGGAATTGCGATCCCTCTCGTTTTGGCTAATAAATAAAAATAAAAAACGTATTCATTAAAATTCTAATTTACCATCAAACTATTAAAGTATTAGTTAAATAAAATTAATTATTAAATCTAAGAATTAAAATCTACTAACCGACATCAGAGAGTGTTCTTATGCAATTTTCTAGATTGAAGCGTTGTCCAGCACTGAGCCACGTACATTGAGAAACTTTGAACGCAGCATGCAATAATTGGACGAATATTGGCTGCCGCGTCTGTGTAGCAAAAAATTATTATAGACTCTCATCGAATCAATAAGATCAATTTTCTAGTAGGAATGTATAGTACATCTCTGAAAATATCTATGTTTGCTACGACTTTAGATAACTACCCACAATTTAGTTAGAATAGAAAAAATTTTTTATGTTATCCTTAGAAAGAGTTAAATATATTTTATATTAAAGGAGGGAAAGTTCATGTATGGACATTATTTTCTCAGGGCTTCATTATCATTTAGTTAATTTAATTCAAATTTGACGATTGAACGATTGGGACTTCCTATTTAGAAAATTATTTTAAAAATGGGTAAATGTTAGAAGCTGAAAATTTTTTAGAATCGTCTACCTTAGGCGATCAGAATAAATCCTGATTCTTCCTTTTTACTTGCATTAATTTATTTGTTGTTAATTATTGTCATGAAAGACTGTCCTTCTTGATTAATTGGTTAAAGCCCCTTTCAGGGCGGCCACTCAAACTTCAAAAAAAAATTCCAGGCTAATTCCTAGTTCTTCCGGTCAAAAATTACATTTTTCCCGATTGACCTTTAAGCGGTTACAATAATTATTATTCAATACTAATTGCTTCATTACATACGTTTTGAAAATAATTAAACATTTTAGAACTCCAAGGTAAAATATATCATGTAAATTATTGTAAATGTGATTTCAGACTTCACAACCCAAAATGCTCTCAAAACAGGAGAAAGAGGATGATTTTTCAAGAAAATAGAATCAATGAATTTTTAACAAAAAACTTCATTTTCAAACAAGAAAGATTAATTTTCAACCAAAAAAAAATGTTCAAATTAACAGTTGCATTTACAACCAAATAGTTGAACATTCAAGCAAAAGAGACGAGTTTGCAAAAAAATAGGAATTTTTAAACGAATAGTGAATTTTCAACATACGAAGATAAATCTTCAACAAAATTATCGCATTTTCAAACAAAAAAGAGATAAGTTTTGAACCAACAAAGGTGACTTTTCAAGCGAAAGATGAATTTAAAATCCAAAAGGACGAATGATCAACAAAACAGTGGAATTTCCAACTAAAAAAGATGACTTTTCAACAAAATAATTACATTTTCCACCAAAGAGTAGAATTTTTAACCAAAAGAGATGAATTATGAACCCAAAATACAATAGTAGATTGTTCAAATAAAAAGAATTAACTTTCAACCATAAAAGATGAATTCTGAACTAAAAGAGATGACTTTTCAATCAACATATGAATTTAAAATCCAAAAGGACGAATATGTTCAACAAAATAGTTGAATTTTCGTCCAAAAAAGATGACTTTTCAACAAAATAATTACATTTTCCACCAAACAGTAGAATTTTTATCCAAGAAAGATGAATTATGAACCCAAAATACAATAGTAGACTGTTAAAATAAAAAGAATTAACTTTCAACCATAGAAGATGAATTCTGAACCAAAAAAGGGATGACTTTACAATCAACATATGAATTTAAAATCCAAAAGGACGAATGTTCAACAAAACAGTGGAATTTTCGTCCAAAAAAGAATTACTTTTCAACAAAATAATTACATTTTCCACCAAAGAGCAGAATTTTTAACCAAAAGAGATGAATTCTGAGTCCAAAATACAATGGTAGACTTTTCAAATAAAAAGAATTAACTTTCCACCAAAGAAGATGAATTTTCTACCAAAAGATGAATTTTCAATCCAAAAGGATTAATTTTCTATCCAAAAAGAGAAATGTTCGACAAACCAGTTGAATTTTTAACTACAAAAGGTGACTTTTTAAGAAAATAGTAGAATTTTCAAAATAATAATAAAATTTTTAACCAAATAGTAGAATTTTTAACCAAAAGATATGTATTCCGGATTAAAAATATGATAGACTTTTCAATAAAAAATAATTAACTTTCAGCCATAAAAAAAGAATTTTCCACCAAAGAGTAAAATTTTTAACCAAAAGAGACGAAATCTAAACCAAAAATATAATAGTACACTGTTCAAATAAAAAGAATTAATTTTCAACCAAAAAATATGACTTTTTAAGAAAATAATTGAATTTTTAGCAAAATAATTCCATTTTTAACCAAATAGTAGATGTTTTAACCAAACGAGATGCATTCTGGATTAAAAATTCACAATGCACAATTCGAAACACATTTTTTTCGAATAGCCAGACGATATTTATTGCAATAGTAAAAAATCTGAAAAATTCCCGGCTTTCAAAAAAAGTCCCGGCTTTTTCTTTGTGCTTAAAATTCCCTATTTTCCCGGTCAGTGGCCACCCTGACCCTTTAGTGTGTTGAACGGAATCTTGATGAATAGACGAAATTTTTGCAAAAAGTGATTAGATGATTTTTGATTTAAGATTTCAGAAGATTCATGCAGGCATGCAAAGAAGCGTACTGCGACCTTAGCACTTACACTATCTTCGCAATCATTATTACTGATGCGGTCACACTCCTTTAGACTCCAGTACAGCCTGGCTTCGTGCAGGTGTTTCTATTAGTATAACCCATCACCAAACAGGCCAGGCCAGAAAGAAGGCCAGTTGACACATGCCGAAAATACAGAACATGCCGCTTGTGCAATTAGCAATAACCAAGCACAAAAGTAATTTATATTTTGCTTTATTCAATTAAAAACGAATAATAAGATAAGGGATTATCCATAAACTACGTTACCAATTTTGAGATATTCTTTACCCCCTGTTACCCCTCGTTGACAACCGTAGTTTTTCCTTTAACCTCTACCATCCCCCCGAAAGTAACGAAACCGTTGCCCATACATGGATTTCAAGTTTATTCTGCGTTTTTTAGGGGGGTTTCTAATGAGCTGTTCTATAGCGACAAAAATTTATTTTCAACAAACTAAAAGAATCTTCAACTGGTTGAATTCAACTAAAAAACACGAATTTTTAACAAAATAGTTGAATCCTCAACTAAAATGATAATTAAAAAAAAAAAAAAAGATTAATTCTCTGTCCAAAAAGACGAATTTTCAACAAAATACATGAATTTTACACAAAGCAGTTAAATTTTCCATCCGACACTATGAATTTAAAAAAAAAGTGATCTTTCTACCAAGTAGTTAATTTTTCAAATAAATAGTTTAAGTTTGCACCAAATAGTTGAATTTTCAACAACAAAAAAAAGAATTTTCTACTAGTTCAATTGAACCATAAAAGACGAACTTGTAACAAAATAATTGAATCCACAGCAAAAAGATGAATTTTCAAGAAAGAAGATTAATTTCCAACCCAAAAAGATGAATTTTCAATACAATGCATGATTTTTCTAAAAAACAGTTGTATTTTCCATCCAACAGCAAATAGTTGAATTTTCTACAACAATAGTTGAATTTTCAACCAAATAGTTAAATTGAAAAAAAAAAGATTTTAACCAAAAATGGAATACCTAGTTTTCAACAAAAGAAGATTCATTTTCTACCCAAAAAGACGAATTTTCAACAAAATACATGAATTTTACACACACAACATTTAATTTTCCACCCGACACTATGGATTTTCAACAAAAAAGTTCCTTTTCAACAAAAAAGTTAATTTTCTACCAAGTAGATAATTTTTCAAAGAGTTTATTTTTTAACAAAATAGTTTAATTTTGAACTAATAAATATAAGTTTTGAACCAAAAATAGAATAGTTATATTTTCAGTTTAAAAAATTAATTTTCAACAAAAAATGAATTTTTGTCCAGTTAAACTGAACCAAAAAAGACGAGTTTTTAACAAAGTAGTTATATCCATAGCCAAAAAGAAGAGTAATTTTCTACTCAAAAAGACGAATTTTCAACAAAATAGATCAATTTTCTACAAAAAAGTTGAATTTTTAAACCGGGACTATGAATTTTGACCAAACAGATTAATTTTCTACAAATAGCTGCATTTTTTATCAAAACAGATGACGAAGATACGAATTTTGCAACAAAAAAGATGTGTTTTCTAAAAAAAAATTGAATTTTCAACCTGAAAATAAGAATTTTTAACAAAAATGTTCATTTTCAACTATATAGTTTAATTTTCTACCAAATTGTTGATTTTTCATGCCAAAAAGGCGAATTTCCTACAAAGCAGTTCAATTTTCAATCCAAAAAGATGAGTTCTCAAAGAAACCTGTAATACTTGATATTACAACGAAAAACTATTTTAATTTGAAATAAAAAAAAAGTTGAATTCAACCAAAGTAGACGGATATTCAAGAATATAGTTACAGTTTGAACTAAAGAGATGCATTTTCACGAAAAAGATTAATTTTTAACTGAGAAGATTAATTTTCGACTAAGAAATACGAATTTTCAACATAGCACATGAATTTATAACTAAAAACGATAAATTTTAACCAAATATGTAGTTCAATTTTTAACTAAAAAAGATACATTTTTAGCTACAAATGTAATAGTTAAATTTTCAGTTGGAAAAAAGTTAATTTTCAATAAAAAAAGAGACGCATTTTCAACGAAAGAGTTCAATTTTCCACCAAAGAGATGAATCTTCAACCAAAAAGATAAGTTTTTAACAAAGTAGCACAATTTTCAACCAAGTTGTTGAATTTTTGACCAAAAAGATGAGTTTTTAACAAAATAGTTGCATTTTCAACAAAATAATTAAATTTTCAATCACATAGTATAATTTTTAACCAAAACAAACATTTAAACGAAAAAAAGGTGAAAAGAAAGGAATATGGGAAAGATTTTGAAGTTTGAAATGTGAAAGTAATTTTTAAACTTACTATGTTATTATTGAACTGTACAGCTACAGGGAAATCTTTCGCAAAATTCGCAAACTTGCTTAAAATGTACCATCAAGAAACGTACTAAACGTTATCTAAATTCGTAACGTTACTTTCACGGGAGCCCCCCCCCCCCAAACCTGTTACCAACAGTAGTTTTTGGCGTCCCGCCCCCCATTGGTAACGCAGTTTATGGACGATCCCTAAGAAAATAACAGAAAACGATAACAGGGTTGTCATTTAGGGTGGTACCGAGGGGTTAACCACTGTTATAATCTGGTGTACACTCTGCTATATCATCATGTAATCTCATGTAATCTGGTGTAAGCTTATGTAATTTTGTGTAATTTCTTGTAATATTTTGGTATATTAATAGATACCATTTAAAAAAATTTTTAAATCACTATTAAACTCGAAATTAAGATTTTTTGGCAATATACATGCAATATCAAAAACGAACGGAAATAAAATGGCTTGGGACAAAAATATATATTATTTGATTATGGTACCTTTATAGGCTTTATATCCCTTATATAAAATCCTTCTTCAATGTGTAATTATCAATTTAATGGGGTAGATGCATGAATTTTAGATAATATATTTTTTAAATACTGCATATAATTCTAAAAATGTCCTTCATTGCTGAGCAAAAAAAAATATTTTAAAAAGGTATGGAAAACCTTATTCAAACAACTTTGGGAGCATGACACATCACACTTCCGGTTTTACAGCCAATCAGCAATGCCTCATTTTTCCCCCTCATTTTTCAAGCATTACAAAAAAAAATTATATATTTAAAAAAAAACTTTCCTTTAGTAATGACATTCAGTTTTTATGATATTTGAATGTTACAAGGAAAAAAAAATTAAAAATATGCAACTAACAATTTTTACTTTCCTAAAATAAAAATGTAAACCTAATTGTTTGTTCAATCGACTAAGTACAAAACTTAACGTATTTGTCGTACTAAAAAGCACATATATCAAAAAAAAAGTTTCTCTATGATTTAAAGAATGAAAATAATATTATTAATGACGCCATTTCAAATAAAAAATATTATTTTAAATGAACTTTTTTAAGAATTAGGAAAAAAATATATTTGAACAATGTCTTTTAAAATTTAATTTTTTCTTACTATCGCTTCTTGCCAATTTTGGAAAAATATTTGAATTATAATAAATGATGGTTTTTTTGGGGGAAAATATTCACTATAACTCTCTTTGCAACTTTTCTATGAATTTTTTCCCCGAAAAAATAAGTCATAATTCATTATAATTCAACCATTTTAAAAAAATTAGTAAGAAGCGACGGTAAGAAAAATTTAATTACAAAAAAAATTGTTAAAATAATTATTTGTCGTAAGTCTTAAATTTAAGCATACAAAATTATGTTTTTGGTTTCGTAATACATGACTGATATCATTGATCATTTTAATTCTTAAAACCATAAACAATTTTTTTCCAGATACCACATATTTTGCAAGACGAAAAACTTAATAAAATTTTAAATATCAATTATATTTCTGCATTAATTCCGAGGTTAAATCTTTAAATTTTTGTAAGTATACGACAGAATCCCTTACATGATTAGTGACTTTGATATCCCTTTTTTCAGTTGCGTTTTTCAATTTTAGTCCCCTTAAATCTTGGGTAATCTTTTGAAATTCCATTTAATCCCGAGTAATCTCTATAATTTTGTGTAATCTCATGTAATCCTATGTAATATTGCATAATCTCGTGTAATTCTATGCAATATTATATAATCTTGTTTAATCTAATGTAATTTTGTGTAATCTTGTATAATCTAATGTAATCTAATGTAATTTTTTGTAATATCATGTAATCTTGTGTAATCGTATGTGATCTTTTCTAATCTTATGTAATCTTGTAATTTTGTAATCTAGTGTAGACAAAAAATCGAAGTGGTTAACCCCTCAAATGGTTCATATTACGTGGGGTAAACAATTTCGGACAGAATGTTGAGGCCTGTTGGTTTCGGGAGCTTACATGAGAAGAAGATACCCTGCAATTTTTTGACCAATCGGATAATATTACAGGTCTTGCAGCAGCATTATGTATTTTATATGGGGAAAATTGAACAAAAGCTTCTAATTGAGATAACATTATTAAATTTTAATGAAATCAAACGCATATATAGGAAGTAATAGCTTTCGACAGACTAAAAAAGTGGCAATATGTAAAATTATTATCCGAATTTTTGCAAAAATGGGATATTATTGCATTAAAAAAAATTAATAGAAACTTGGTTAAATACCTTTTTTAATAAAAAGTAAATGGTGATGTGTAAACAACAAAAATGGTAACATTAAAAAATGGCAGCTAATATAATTTCGAAAAAACGCATTATTTGTCATTTTTAACGAAATGTTGTCAAAATTAAACAGTGAGACAATTCTATCAGTAGGAATAAACCAGTGATGCACAAATATTACAATTATGAAAAATAAACAAAATTTCGGTAACGAAATTACCAAAAAGAATGTTTTTCACACTTTTTCGTTAAAATTTGTATATTGCGTGATGGAATCAAGTCTATGAACGAAAAATAAAGTTGTGAAATGAAATACACACAATTTAAAAAAATAAAAAATGGTAGCTCATAAAATTCTTGGAAAAAAAATACAATGATTGTTTAGTGTGATAATGAGAAAATTTGGAATGCAAAATAAATTATTTATTAACTTCTTTTTATCACAACATAAAGATTACATATCTTATTATTTGTATAAAAAAGGTGATTGTCATTATTTATTGCTTTAATAATTTTTTTTCAAGAATCTAAGATGCTCTTGGAAAACTCTAATTCGTGATTGTGTCATCTGGTATTTTGATTGGAATTTTTCATACATAAAGCACCTTTTGTTGCATTTTTTTATGAATGAAGGAAGATATTATATTTTCCTTGAATATCTATTTTTCTCGAAAATGTTAAATTTGATTATTTTTAATGATAAATTACAACAAGGTAATTAAAAAATAGACTCAAAGTAAAAAGTGATATCTATTTTTTGTTTTTCTTTTTCATTATGAAATACGAAATACTGTCAATAGTTCGAGGTTGCTTGGACAGGTTAATGAATCTCATTTTTTGCAATAAAAACTTACGTACATAATAATATTTTGTAAATAAAATTTTAATATATACATTTTAACACATACATTTACACAGAAAAATCTTTTTTTAAATCAACTTAGAAATTACAACATAAAATAGGTAAGCTTTTCGATAACAATGAATCTTTACTCCAAATTCAAAATTTTTTTACATTTATTTTCATTAATATTCTTATTAATGACAACATTTTGTTAAAATTACAAATATGCGATTTTTTCGAAATTATATTAGCCGCCACTTTAAAATTTTACCAAA
Source organism: Andricus curvator (assembly GCA_932195095.1). Classification (NCBI taxonomy): domain Eukaryota; kingdom Metazoa; phylum Arthropoda; class Insecta; order Hymenoptera; family Cynipidae; genus Andricus; species Andricus curvator. The sequence goes on along the minus strand of CAKNYM010052616.1, from coordinate 480,896 downwards.
TTTTGTGTTGTACACATCGTATTTTACTTTTCAATAAAAAAAAGGTCTTTAACCAAGTTTCAAATAATTTTTGCAGAAAATTGCAAAATATGCTATTTTTCAAAAATTCTTATCGACGCCATTTTGAATTATCGCACAATTTTGAATTTTACATATTGCCACTTTTTTTGTCTGTCAAAAGCTACTACTTCCTAGGTGGCCGTTAGATTTAAATAAAATTTGATAAAGTTATCTCAATTAGAAGCTTTGTTCAATTTTATAATATAATAATATAATAATCATAAATTAAAAATACTAATATATGTAAAATATTTAATTTAAGTAATAGTTAAGACAATATGCGTATTCATGAATAAAAATTAATTATTTTTCTTTTATTTGTGCTCTTAATTAATGATTATTCACTGTATATTGCATTATCCACTGTAGGGAGGTTTCCCCTACATAGGGAAATTCAAGGCTCTTGCAAGACCTCTAAATATTATCCGATTGGGCATAAAAGTGCAGGTCATCTTGTTCCCATGTAAGGTCACGAAACTAGGGTTGGGAACTTAACATTTGAAACTTTTGAAAATAAGGACCACCCTATTGCCACTGGCCACTCAAATCTGAGGAAATATTCCCCGTTTTTTCTCAGTTTTCAAAACTTGAGTAAAACTGAGTAAAATTTCTCACTGAAAGCTTTTCAAGGTGAAAATTTTCAACGTAAACGCATTCAAAATTAGAGGGTATTTTAAATATAATAGTTAATAATAGTTTAAATTCAAAGCCTTCAAAATTGGACGATACTTATTTTAAGGACATGAAATTTAAAAAATGTCAGTAATAATCATTTAAAATCGAAAAATTGTCATTTAAATTCAAATTAGACAATTTTAAACTCAATTCGTTCAGAATAAAATAATATTCAACTTTAAATGCTTACATTTGCATTACAAAAAATTGGAAAACATTCGTGATTTTTTAATTTATATTATATAATTTAATATTCAAGGGTGTTGAAATTATTAAAAGTTCATATTGAAAAAAGTCCTTACAACTGAAGGATCTTATTTTCAGTGGAATTAAAATTTGACAAATTCAAAATGCAGCAAAAATAAAATTATATAGTTTCAAAATTAAAATCATTTACAAAAATTATAAAACGAGATCCCTTCAAACGTTCAACATTGAAAACTTCCAATTAAATCTTCAGAAATGAACAAAATTCAAAAAGGCATTTAGTACTTATTAGTAACTTTAATACTAACACAATAGCTTTGGGCTATTTTCATTTCGAACGTTTAATCTATTTATGCTTCTCTGAAATAGACCTTTAAAATAGTAATTTGAAATAATTTAATGTTGTTTACTTCATTTGGAGATTTGCATTATTAAAGCCGCCGAGATTCAAATATTGCTCAAATTTCAAGCGGTTAATTTCGAAAAAGTCCCCATTAAATATTGTTCTACTTGGAAAAATTTATTTTGTATTATGGTTAAATTTTAAAGGTCCAAAATTAAATTAAATTATTTTGAATGCATTCAGTTTCAGATTGCTTAATTTTTAAGCTTTTAAATCAAGAAAGTCAATTTTTGAAAGCTTCATTTTCATTTACTTTTAATTCTAAGACTTAAATTTGATATTTAAAAGTGTTAAATTATTTGACCTGGTAACAAATATGGACAAAGTAGAAATCAATGTTTAAAATATGAAGAAAACTGAAAAAAATGTTCTCGATCGAGTGGCTACCCTGGCTAAACAACTTAACATACAAATTATAAATTTAAAGCAGTTTTTAAGTAATTTAAAAAAAAGCAAAATTAATAGTTTTTTAATTAGTTTAATAGTTAATAAAAAATTAAATAAGCATAAAAATCATAATTAAAATTAACAAAAAGATAATAAAACCGAAGAAACTAAAATTGTTCGTAAGAAAGCCAAACGATCATTACAAATGCGTGACAATTATACCTTAATCCAATCCTAGTATTTTTATATTCTGCTTATCTAACTTTCAAAGAGAATTATTCATATTATTTTTTAAATTGTTTACAAATACTGAATTTACAAAAAGATTTGGTAAATATAAATTAGAAAATTGTATTTACCAGCAAAGTTTAAGATGAAAAGATAACAAAAACGCTGCTTATTTTTTAAAAGAATTTAAAGAATTTTATTGTTCCATGCAAAGCGTGACAATTATACCTTAATCCAATCCTAGTATTTTTATATTCTGCTTATCTATCTTTCAAAGAGAATTATTCATATTATTTTTGAAAATGTTTACAAATACTGCATTTACAAAATGATTTGGTCAATATAAATTAGAAAATTGTATTTACCAGCAAAGTTTAAGATGAAAAGATAACAAAAACGCTGCTTATTTTTTTAACGAATTTTAAGAATTTTATTGGTCCATGCAAAGCAGAACATCTTTGTTTGCATTGAAACTCCAATAGATTTTTGTTGAGTCTTCATTCTTTTATGTGCCTAAGTTACTCGCACGGGTGAACTAAAATTATTCAATAATGCTAGTACAGTGAACTATAACTCAGTTTCTAAATCTAGCTCATCTAGCCTCAATTGCCGTAAAAATAAATCAACTTCTTTATTATAACTATTTGTCTTATAGCAATTTCTCTGAACTATAACGCAAACCTAATTTACTATCTTGTTATCTGATAAAAAATTATGTACCTCGAGTTTGGAGCACTTCAATTGAAAAGCAGAATGAAAAACAGATTCAAATTTAAGAGTTGGAAGAGGTGGCCAAAAATTTTGGGAAAATCGTTTTCTGTGTGGAAGCACCACTTATTCACTTAGAGTTGCATTCCCATACTTTTGAAAACAGAAAGAAAACTCACAGATTTTTCGGTTACCGTACAGATTTTAAAATAATTATTGATAATTATTTTTGGGTGATAAAAATCTCTCACTTTACTCTTTTTCTTAAAATAAAAAAATGCAAGATTGCAACTCCAGCTGAAAAAAGGGTGCCTTCACTCGGGAAACTATTTTACCGGTATTTTCTATTATTCGTTCCAACACCTTAAAAGTACGACATATCTTAAACACAAATTGTGAAGTTATTTTGATTCTTGCTACTGGCAAAATATCATTCATTCCGAGCAACAATAACCAAAAACGTGACTTAACAAATCGATTGTTATTAAAAAACGGTGTTATTTTAATGCCCCTAAGAATGAAATGGTGCAAAACACAGTGGATCTCTCCAAGACATTTTCTAGCTTTCCAAGCTCTGCAGTTATATGCCGCACATTCAGAAAAATGATTTGTAATTAAAATTTCCGCAAGCCATAATCAAAAAGAAGACGCTATGGCACACATAAAATGTATAAGTCATTTGTAAAAATATTGCACGGTAATGAAACGAAAATATAAGCTTGATAAGTTTTAATTTTCAGATATTTAATTCAGATAACCAGAGAAATAAATTCAAATAAACTTCAAATTTAATTTCTCTGGAAGTCTTAATCATGCACATATTACCTGAACTGTTGTGCTCTGATCGGAAAAAGGACTTCCGAAAAAGGTGGTGATGATATTCATTAAACAATTGGTCACGTAGTTTTCTAAAGCTGTATCTGCGTGCTTTCGATCGTGAGTTGCATTTGCTATCAAACCCATGTCGACAATGAAAGATTTTTCGAAGAGGGACCACATGTGGTTTGAAGTATAAATTTCCTTCATCTCAACTTCTGTGTCGATGTAGCAGTGGTTCAAAAAATTGATATAAGCTTCCTTTACCTGAAATTGAATTCTTGCTCAATTTTACATTCTAGAAATCGAAAATCCAGGCTTCGGACTCACTTTAGAGATCAAAAATAGTGTAAATAGTGTCACGAATTTTAAAAAATAGTCTCAAAATAGTGTCATAAAATTTTTCAAGTATTAAAAATGAACTTCAATGTTTATTTACACTGTTATCATTTAGTTTATGAATGATCAAAATTCCTATTTATTTATCGCAACATTCATAGTCTTCCCCCCTTTTCTCATTTTCACACTTAAATACGAACTAAATTAATAGAACCCCATAAGAAAATCTAAATATTGTTGGTTGAAAGTTCATTCTTTTCGATTGAAATGTCTGGTAATAAATTTTTGGTTAGGAATTCAACTTTTTTATTTTAAAATATTATTTGGTTCAAAATTGAATAATTTGGTTGAAAATTCAACAATTTTGTTAAAAAGTCATACTTCTAGGTTGAAAATTCAACTGTTTTGTTGAAAATTCGTCTTTCTGGCTTTAAATTCTAAAATTTCATTGAAATTTTCTTTCTTTCTTGAATAACAAATTTTTTAAAATTCAACTATGTTGTTGAGCATTCATCGTTTTGGTTTGAAAATTTATCATTTTCTGTGGAAATTTCGTATTTTTTGTTACAAATGCAACTGTCTGCTTCAAAATTAATCTGTATCGGTTAAAAATTTACTTTTTGTTGAAAATTCACATTTTCCGGTGGAAAATGCAACTTTTTTGTAGAAAATTCATCTTTTTTGCAGAAAATCAACTTTTTTTTGTTAAATATCAACTATAATATTCTTCGTTGAAAATTCAGATTTTTAGGTTGAAAATTCAACTACTTTGTTGAAAGTTGAACAGCTTTTCTAAAAGTTCACTTTTTTGGTTGAAGATTTATAATTATATTTGAAAATCAGTTTTTTTGTGTTGTTGAACATTAAATTTTTTAAACTAAAAAGTAACTTTTTTTGTTGCAAATTCACATTTTTGGGTTGAAAATTCACATTTTTGTCAGAAAAATTCAACAATTTGATAGACAATTAAACTATTTAATTGAAAATTTATGTATTTGGTTGAAACTTCGTCTTTTTTGTAGAAATATAATTTTTTTTTGTTAAAAATACAACTGTCTGGTTGAAAATTAATCTGTTTTAGTTAGGGATTCAAGTAATTCGTCTTTGTTGGTTAAATCCAACTGTTTTTTATTTTTAATTAAAATAATCTTTTCTTGAAATATCAGCTATTACATTCTTCGTTGAAAATTCATTATTTTGGTTGAAGATTCACAATTTTAGTTGAAAATTCGTTTTTTTTTGTTGATAAAATTAAATTTTTTAAACTAAAAATTAACTTTTTGTGGAAATTCACATTTTTGGGTTGAAAATTAGTATTTTTGTCACGAAAATTCAACAATTTGGTAGACAAACTAATTGATTGAAAATTTGAGTATTTTGTTGAAAATTCGTTTTTTTTGGTAGGAATAAAATAATATTATTATTTATATAATTAAATTATATAATATTTGTTGAATTATCAACTTTTATATTCTCCGTTGAAAATTCATCTTTTTAGGTTGAATATTCATAATTTTGGCTGAAAGCTCGTTCTATTTTGGTTAAAAATTAATTTTTGAACTAAAAATTAACTTTTGTGTCGAAAATTCACATTATCGGTTTGAAAATTCGTATTTTTGTCTCGAAAATTAAACAATTTGGCAGACAATTAAACAATTTGGTTGAAAATTCGTCTTATTTGGTAAAAAATTAATTGTTTTGCTTAAAAGCACAATCGTTTAGTTGAAAATTAATCTGTTTTAGTTCAGGATTCCAGTATTTTGTAAAAAATTCATCTTTGTTAAATTCAACTGTTATTTATTTTAAATTGAATTTTTTTTGGTGAAATATCAACTATTATATTCTTTGTTGAAAATTCATTTGTTTAGATTGAAAAATCAACTCCTTGGTTGAAAATTCGTCTTTTTGAATTGAAAATTCATCTCTTTTAGTAAAAAGTTCATATTTTTTTGTTCAAAATGCAAGTGTTTAGTTCAAAATTAATCTGTTTTGTTTGAGGAATCAACTTTTTTGTTAAAAATTGTCCTTTTTAGTTCAATTCAACTGTTTTTGATTTAAACTGCAATTTTTTTTCTTGGTTAAAATATCAACTATTACATTTTTTTTTAATTCGTCTTTTAAGGTTGAAAATTAAACTACCACTTGAGACCATTTTCCGATATGTTGTGATTCGTTGAGATCGCGAACACATTATTTTAGCCAATTAGCGAAGAAGTTCAAAAATATTTTTTAAGGAAAAGTATAGAAACACTGGCATTAGCGAACAATTATTTAAAAATAGTGCCTTTAGTGTTATTTTTGTCGAAATAGTAGCAAAATAGTGTCATCGCTCACAAAATGCCTGGAAATTCTGCAAAGATATTCGGGAATTTAAAATGAAAAAAAAGTAGAAAGGAAGAAAATTTACGAACCTCTGGTGTACAATCTGGATGGGAAACCATGGCGACTATATCGTCCAATGGTAAGAGACTGTGGCACTTTATCTCTGTGTTGACGTTTTTTCCCATTGTGCAGCAGGCTAATAATTTTACGAGCTCCACGTGATATCTAAAATTTCGAGACTTTATTAAAGCTTTGAAGATTTATTTAAACCATTTGCATCTTAAACATTTGTTTTAAATTACCTCAAAGGACTGCTTTCTTCCGTTCTGTGCCTCTCAGATCTCATCATTTCAATGAATTGATTGAACGATGCTCGATCATTATAAAAAACCAGAACATCTTCTCCAGCTTGAACCATCTAAAAAAAGCCATAATTTTAGAAAATTACTGCAGGGGGGTTGATCACTCTTGAAATCAAGTGTACAAGTCTTCGTGAAATCTTTTAAAATATTTTTAAACTTGTGATATCTTTTAAATCTGTTGATATATTTGAAATATTTGTAAGATCCCTGAAATCTTGACGAAATCTTCTGAAATTGTATGAAATATTTTTAAATCTTGTTGAAATCTTTTGATATCTTCAGGTCCGAATTGTAGAAAAAACTTGTAGTTGTTAATACAATTTAGATACTTTGATAAGATTTTACAATTACAAATTTTTACAAACAATTACAATTTGCATATTATTGTACTTTACTGTTATCTTCTGAAATATTTTGAAACCATTTGAAATCTTTGTAATCTATTGACATATTTAAAAATACCTCGACATATTTTGAAATCTTGAAAATCTTTTAAAATTTATGAAATCTTTCAAATGTTTTTTTAAATCTTCCGAAATATTTTCAAATCTTTGTGAAATCTTTGCGAAATTTTTTAAAATATTGTGAAATCTTCTGAAATCCTTTGAAATTTTTTGATATCTTTAAAAATCCCTCCAAATCTTTGAAATCTTTGTGAGATCTTTGAAATCTTTGCAACTTTTGTGAAATCTTTGAAATTTTATGAAATATTTTTTAATCTTTGTGAAATCTGTTGATATGTTTGAAATCCCCTGTTGCGAATTCTGGCAAAAACTTTTGAAATTTTAGTGAAACCTTTGAAATTTTGGTGAAATGTTTTGAAATCCTTTAAATCTTTTGTTATCTTTCAAAATCTTCGTTAAATCCTTAAAATTTTTGTGAAATCTTCTGAAATATTTTGAAATCCTTTGAAATCTTTGTAATCTCTTGAAATCTTTAACAATTCCTCGAAATGTTTTAAACTCTTGGAAATATGTCGAAAATATGTCAAAATTTTTGAAATTTAAAAAAATATTGTGAACTCTTTTTAAATTATTTGAAATTCTTTGAAATCTGTTGAAATCTTTGCAATTTTTGTGAAATATTTGAAATTTTATTAAATACTTTAAAATCTTTGTGACATCTTGACGAATAATTACAAATTTTTACAAAAAATTACAATTTGAATATTATTGTACTTTATTGTATTTTATTGTTAAAATACCTTTCTTGAAATCTTTCAAAAATTGTTGTAAAATCTTTGTAATCTTTGCATATTTTTCGAAGTCTTCATGAAATACTTGATATTTTTTCGAAATATTTAAAATCTTTGAAAATATTGTGAAATCTCTGTAAATCTTCAGAAACCCTTGGGAATATTTGCAATCTCTCGAAAACTTTAAAAACCCCTCGAAATCTTTTGAAATCTGTCAAAATATATAGAAATCTTTTGAAATCTTTCAAAATCTATAAAAATCTAAAAATGTTTTGCGAAATCCATCGAAATCTTTTGAAATCTAAAGAAAACTTTCAAGTGTTTTGTGAAACATTTCCAAATCTTTGTGAAAACTTTGCCAAATTTAAAATTTTTTAAAATCATTGTGAAATTCTTTGAAATCTTGTAAAATCCTTTGAAATCTATGTGAAATCTCTGAAATCTGTTGAAATATTTAAAAATCTTTGCATTTTTTTTAAATATCTGAAATAGGATGAAATATTTTGAAATCTTTGTGAAATCTGTTAATATCTTTGAAATACCCTGGTCTGAATTTTAACAAAAACTTATGGTTTTTTGTACAATTCGGACACTTTTATCAAATTTGACAAGTAATTACAAATTTTTGCATACTACTTGCATATTATTGTACTTTATTGTATTTTATTGTTAAAATACATTTCTTGAAAAAATTGAAAATTTGCTTAAATCTTTTAAATCTTCTGAAATCTTTGTAAACTTTTGAAATATTTAAAAATCCCTCGAAATCTTTTGAAATCCTTTGAAGTCATTGTGAAATATTTGAAATATTTGCGAATTCTTTGAAATTTTTTAGAAATCATAGAAAATATTGTAAAACATTTTGACATCTTCTGAAATATTTTTAAATCCTCTCTCTTGAGATTTTTAAAAATCTTTTGAAATCTTTCAAAATCTATATAAATCTTTAAGAAATGTTTTGAAATCTTTGACACTTTTGTAAAATCTCTTGAAATCCCTTGAAATCTTTTGAACTCTTTGTGAAATCCTTGTAATCTTGAAATCTGGTGTACACTCAAAAGTCGAATAGTCAACCTCTCGAAATTTCCACTCAATTCCACCCAATCGATAAAAAATTAAAAACAAACCTCCTGCATAACCAATTCTTGACACTTCCTTATAAACTGATTCTCCGCCTTCACAATAGTCTGGAGAAACTTCAGGTACTGAACATGCTTCCCATGAGTCTCAATACAATGCACAAAATGCTGTATAACTTTCGGATTGACTTCATTACAAAGAGTAGAATTATCCTGAAAAATACTGCATACAGTTTGAGCTTCTCTTATTCCTGGATTGAGGAATAAATCCAGTTGCTTGTGGAGCAAAGATTGATTCTGCTGATTTCCTAGACAGAAGTTTTGAAGAAAATCGTGAGCTAGTCTCATTAATTCGTTCATTCTAACGTCTTCTTTTGCGTCAAAGGGAACTTGTAATAAATCCAGAACTATAATGTGAACTCCAACGTTTCGTAAGAGTCGTTGCTCGTGTTTTCGAGGTATTATTTGTCCACCTGGTAAGGTCTGGATGCAAAGCTTGTTCATCCTCATTAGGATTTGTTGAATCTTTTTGTATTCCTCTGCTTGATCCGCATGCAAAGGTGGTCCGATATCCAAATCTATGGCAGAACCTGAAGATGAAAAAAGTTCCAAATTAGAAGATTATTTGAAGAATAGTATTTTATTTTCTTCAGTTCAGAATCTATATTGAAACCTTTTTTCTCGAGAGAAGACAATTGAGGTGGAGTTTTACGAGGAGCTGTTCCTTCATCTTCCTCATCTTTATTCTTCTTTTTTTTGCTTCCATGTTCTTCCGTCGCTTTTGATTTATAAACCCATAACTCTGATTTTTCGACAGATTGCCGTAAAACGTCGAGGTCTGCTTTTATTTGTTTGTAGGATTCAACATCGCTGTCGGAAACTAAAAGTTGGACCTGAAAAAAGGATATTACTCAATTTGAATAGCGCCTAAACCTAAGGGACCGTACTTAAACTACGTAACAGCTCAATGGGGGGGGGATTTTATTACGATTTGTCACGGTAGAGGGGGGAAGCCTTCATTCATGTACGCAATTTTTGGAAATTCGCAAATGAAACAAATAGCTTGCAGTAATTGTAGTGAAAGTTAATATAATTTAACTTTACGCGCCAAAGAAACGTGGTGAGTGAAAAACGAACCTAGCCAACAACAATTAAAAGCAAGGGAATTCTATTCATCACAGAAAAGTCAGGGATTTAAAAAAAAATCTTGCAAAACTCAGGA